>JAQFWZ010000099.1:518041-600541 GCA_027789725.1 Dendropsophus ebraccatus
ATATGTGACTGTGCTGTCATGGTATAGGGGAGGTGTATGTGGTAGGATCAGTATATGAGTGTATATGTGGACTGCTGTGCTGTCATGGTATAGGGGAGGTGTATGTGGCAGGATCAGTATATGATGTGTATATGCGCTGGCTGTCATGGTATAGGGGAGGGGTTGTGGTAGGATCAGTATATGATGTGTATATGTGACTGTGCTGTCATGGTATAGGGGAGGTGTATGTGCAGGATCAGTATATGATGTGTATATGTGACTGTGGCTGTCCATGGTATAGGGGAGGTGTATGTGGTAGGATCAGTATAGATGTGTATATGGCGCTGTGCTGTCATGGTATAGGGGAGGTGTATGTGGCAGGATCAGTATATGATGTGTATATGGACTGTGCTGTCATGGTATAGGGGAGGTGTATGTGGCAGGATCAGTATATGATGTGTATATGTGACTGTGCTGTCATGGTATAGGGGGGGTGTATGTGGCAGGATCAGTATATGATGTGTATATGTGACTGTGCTGTCATGGTATAGGGAGGTGTATGTGGTAGGATCAGTATATGATGTGTATATGCGACTGTGCTGTGATGGTATAGGGGAGGTGTATGTGGTAGGATCTAGTATATGATGTGTATATGTGACTGTGCTGTCATGGTATGAGGGGAGGTGTATGTGGTAGGATCAGTAATATGATGTGTATATGTGTACTGTGCTGTCATGGGTATAGTGGGGGGTGTATGTGGCCAGGATCAGTATATGATGTGTATATGTGACTGTGCTGTCATGGTTTATAGGAGGTGTATGTGGTAGGATCCAGTAATATGATGTGTATATGGCGCTGTGCTGACATGGTATAGGGGAGGTGTATGTGGTAGGATCAGTATATGATGTGTATATGTGACTGTGCTGTCATGGTATAGGGGAGGTGTATGTGGCGGGATCAGTATATGATGTGTATATGGCGCTGTGCTGTCATGGTATAGGGGAGGTGTATGTGGTAGGATCAGTATATGATGTGTATATGTGACTGTGCTGTCATGGTATAGGGAGGTGTATGTGGTAGGATCAGTATATGATGTGTATATGTGACTGTGCTGTCATGGTATAGGGGAGGTGTATGTGGTAGGATCAGTATATGATGTGTATATGTGACTGTGCGGTCATGGTATAGGGGAGGTGTATGTGGTAGGATCAGTATATGATGTGTATATGGCGCTGTGCTGTCATGGTATAGGGGAGGTGTATGTGGTAGGATCAGTATATGATGTGTATATGGCGCTGTGCTGTCATGGTATAGGGGAGGTGTATGTGGTAGGATCAGTATATGATGTGTATATGGCGCTGTGCTGTCATGGTATAGGGGAGGTGTATGTGGTAGGATCAGTATATGATGTGTATATGTGACTGTGCTGTCATGGTATAGGGGAGGTGTATGTGGTAGGATCAGTATATGATGTGTATATGTGACTGTGCTGTCATGGTATAGGGGAGGTGTATGTGGTAGGATCAGTATATGATGTGTATATGTGACTGTGCGGTCATGGTATAGGGGAGGTGTATGTGGTAGGATCAGTATATGATGTGTATATGTGACTGTGCTGTCATGGTATAGGGGAGGTGTATGTGGTAGTATCAGTATATGATGTGTTATATGGCGCTGTGCTGTCATGGTATAGGGGAGGTGTATGTGGTAGGATCAGTATATGATGGTATATGTGACTGTGCTGTCATGGTATAGGGGAGGTGTATGTGGTAGGATCAGTATATGATGTGTATATGGCGCTGTGCTGTCATGGTATAGGGGAGGTGTATGTGGTAGGATCAGTATATGATGTGATAATGGCGCTGTGCTGTCATGGTATAGGGGAGGTGTATGTGGTAGGATCAGTATATGATGTGTATATGTGACTGTGCGGTCATGGTATAGGGGAGGTGTATGTGGTAGGATCAGTATATGATGTGTATATGGCGCTGTGCTGTCATGGTATAGGGGAGGTGTATGTGCAGGATCAGTATATGATGTGTATATGTGACTGTGCTGTCATGGTTATAGGGAGGTGTATGTGGTAGGATCCAGTATATTGATTGTGTATATGTGACTGTGCTGTCATGGTATAGGGGAGGTGTATGTGGCAGGATCAGTATATGATGTGTATATGGCGCTGTGCGGTCATGGTATAGGGGAGGTGTATGTGGTAGGATCAGTATATGATGTGTATATGGCGCTGTGCTGTCATGGTATAGGGGAGGTGTATGTGGCGGGATCAGTATATGATGTGTATATGTGACTGTGCTGTCATGGTATAGGGAGGTGTATGTGGTAGGATCAGTATATGATGTGTATATGTGACTGTGCTGTCATGGTATAGGAAGGTGTATGTGGCAGGATCAGTATATGATGTGTATATGTGACTGTGCTGTCATGGTATAGGGAGGTGTATGTGGTAGGATCAGTATATGATGTGTATATGTGACTGTGCTGTCATGGTATAGGGGAGGTGTATGTGGTAGGATCAGTATATGATGTGTATATGTGACTGTGCTGTCATGGTATAGGGGAGGTGTATGTGGTAGGATCAGTATATGATGTGTATATGTGACTGTGCTGTCATGGTATAGGGAGGTGTATGTGGTAGGATCAGTATATGATGTGTATATGGCGCTGTGCTGTCATGGTATAGGGGAGGTGTATGTGGTAGGATCAGTATATGATGTGTATATGGCGCTGTGCTGTCATGGTATAGGGGAGGTGTATGTGGTAGGATCAGTATATGATGTGTATATGTGACTGTGCTGTCATGGTATAGGGGAGGTGTATGTGGTAGGATCAGTATATGATGTGTATATGTGACTGTGCTGTCATGGTATAGGGGAGGTGTATGTGGCAGGATCAGTATATGATGTGTATATGGCGCTGTGCTGTCATGTATAGGGGAGGTGTATGTGGTAGGATCAGTATATGATGTGTATATGTGACTGTGCTGTCATGGTATAGGGGAGGTGTATGTGGTAGGATCAGTATATGATGTGTATATGTGACTGTGCTGTCATGGTATAGGGGAGGTGTATGTGGTAGGATCAGTATATGATGTGTATATGTGACTGTGCTGTCATGTTATAGGGGAGGTGTATGTGGTAGGATCAGTATATGATGTGTATATGTGACTGTGCTGACATGGTATAGGGGAGGTGTATGTGGTAGGATCAGTATATGATGTGTATATGTGACTGTGCTGTCATGGTATAGGGGAGGTGTATGTGGTAGGATCAGTATATGATGTGTATATGTGACTGTGCTGTCATGGTATAGGGGAGGTGTATGTGGTAGGATCAGTATATGATGTGTATATGGCGCTGTGCTGTCATGGTATAGGGGAGGTGTATGTGGTAGGATCAGTATATGATGTGTATATGGCGCTGTGACTGTGTGGTCATGGTATAGGGGAGGTGTATGTGGTAAGATCAGTATATGATGTGTATATGTGACTGTGCTGTCATGGTATAGGGGAGGTGTATGTGGTAAGATCAGTATATGATGTGTATATGTGACTGTGCTGTCATGGTATAGGGAGGTGTATGTGGCAGGATCAGTATATGATGTGTATATGTGACTGTGCTGTCATGGTATAGGGGAGGTGTATGTGGTAGGATCAGTATATGATGTGTATATGGCGCTGTGCTGTCATGGTATAGGGGAGGTGTATGTGGTAGGATCAGTATATGATGTGTATATGTGACTGTGCTGTCATGGTATAGGGGAGGTGTATGTGGCAGGATCAGTATATGATGTGTATATGGCGCTGTGCTGTCATGGTATAGGGAGGTGTATGTGGTAGGATCAGTATATGATGTGTATATGTGACTGTGCTGTCATGGTATAGGGGAGGTGTATGTGGTAGGATCAGTATATGATGTGTATATGGCGCTGTGACTGTGCTGTCATGGTATAGGGGAGGTGTATGTGGTAGGATCAGTATATGATGTGTATATGTGACTGTGCTGTCATGGTATAGGGGAGGTGTATGTGGTAGGATCAGTATATGATGTGTATATGTGACTGTGCTGTCATGGTATAGGGGAGGTGTATGTGGTAGGATCAGTATATGATGTGTATATGTGACTGTGCTGTCATGGTATAGGGGAGGTGTATGTGGTAGGATCAGTATATGATGTGTATATGGCGCTGTGCTGTCATGGTATAGGGGAGGTGTATGTGGTAGGATCAGTATATGATGTGTATATGTGACTGTGCTGTCATGGTATAGGGAGGTGTATGTGGTAGGATCAGTATATGATGTGTATATGTGACTGTGTTGTCATGGTA
This sequence comes from Dendropsophus ebraccatus, assembly GCA_027789725.1. Taxonomy (NCBI): domain Eukaryota; kingdom Metazoa; phylum Chordata; class Amphibia; order Anura; family Hylidae; genus Dendropsophus; species Dendropsophus ebraccatus. The sequence continues at coordinate 522,362 of JAQFWZ010000099.1, forward strand.
TAGGGGAGGTGTATGTGGTAGGATCAGTATATGATGTGTATATGTGACTGTGTTGTCATGGTATAGGGGAGGTGTATGTGGTAGGATCAGTATATGATGTGTATATGGCGCTGTGCTGTCATGGTATAGGGGAGGTGTATGTGGTAGGATCAGTATATGATGTGTATATGTGACTGTGCTGTCATGGTATAGGGGAGGTGTATGTGGTAGGATCAGTATATGATGTGTATATGTGACTGTGCTGTCATGGTATAGGGGAGGTGTATGTGGTAGGATCAGTATATGATGTGTATATGTGACTGTGCTGTCATCGTATAGGGGAGGTGTATGTGGTAGGATCAGTATATGATGTGTATATGTGACTGTGCTGTCATGGTATAGGGGAGGTGTATGTGGTAGGATCAGTATATAATGTGTATATGGCGCTGTGCTGTCATGGTATAGGGGAGGTGTATGTGGCAGGATCAGTATATGATGTGTATATGTGACTGTGCTGTCATGGTATAGGGGAGGTGTATGTGGCAGGATCAGTATATGATGTGTATATGTGACTGTGCTGTCATGGTATAGGGGAGGTGTATGTGGTAGGATCAGTATATGATGTGTATATGTGACTGTGCTGTCATGGTATAGGGGAGGTGTATGTGGGAGGATCAGTATATGATGTGTATATGTGACTGTGCTGTCATGGTATAGGGGAGGTGTATGTGGTAGGATCAGTATATGATGTGTATATGTGACTGTGCTGTCATGGTATAGGGGAGGTGTATGTGGTAGGATCAGTATATGATGTGTATATGTGACTGTGCTGTCATGGTATAGGGGAGGTGTATGTGGTAGGATCAGTATATGATGTGTATATGTGACTGTGCTGTCATGGTATAGGGGAGGTGTATGTGGTAGGATCAGTATATGATGTGTATATGTGACTGTGCTGTCATGGTATAGGGGAGGTGTATGTGGTAGGATCAGTATATGATGTGTATATGTGACTGTGCTGTCATGGTATAGGGGAGGTGTATGTGGCAGGATCAGTATATGATGTGTATATGTGACTGTGCTGTCATGGTATAGGGGAGGTGTATGTGGTAGGATCAGTATATGATGTGTATATGGCACTGTGCTATCATGGTATAGGGGAGGTGTATGTGGTAGGATCAGTATATGATGTGTATATGGCGCTGTGCTGTCATGGTATAGGGAGGTGTATGTGGTAGGATCAGTATATGATGTGTATATGTGACTGTGCTGTCATGGTATAGGGGAGGTGTATGTGGCAGGATCAGTATATGATGTGTATATGTGACTGTGCTGACATGGTATAGGGGAGGTGTATGTGGCAGGATCAGTATATGATGTGTATATGTGACTGTGCTGTCATGGTATAGGGGAGGTGTAAGTGGTAGGATCAGTATATGATGTGTATATGGCGCTGTGACTGTGCTGTCATGGTATAGGGGAGGTGTATGTGGTAGGATCAGTATATGATGTGTATATGGCGCTGTGACTGTGCTGTCATGGTATAGGGGAGGTGTATGTGGTAGGATCAGTATATGATGTGTATATGGCGCTGTGCTGTCATGGTATAGGGGAGGTGTATGTGGTAGGATCAGTATATGATGTGTATATGTGACTGTGCTGTCATGGTATAGGGGAGGTGTATGTGGTAGGATCAGTATATGATGTGTATATGTGACTGTGCTGTCATGGTATAGGGGAGGTGTATGTGGTAGGATCAGTATATGATGTGTATATGGCGCTGTGCTGTCATGGTATAGGGGAGGTGTATGTGGTAGGATCAGTATATGATGTGTATATGGCGCTGTGACTGTGCTGTCATGGTATAGGGGAGGTGTATGTGGCAGGATCAGTATATGATGTGTATATGGCGCTGTGCTGTCATGGTATAGGGGAGGTGTATGTGGTAGGATCAGTATATGATGTGTATATGTGACTGTGCTGTCATGGTATAGGGGAGGTGTATGTGGGAGGATCAGTATATGATGTGTATATGTGACTGTGCTGTCATGGTATAGGGGGGGTGTATGTGGTAGGATCAGTATATGATGTGTATATGTGACTGTGCTGTCATGGTATAGGGGAGGTGTATGTGGTAGGATCAGTATATGATGTGTATATGTGACTGTGCTGTCATGGTATAGGGGAGGTGTATGTGGTAGGATCAGTATATGATGTGTATATGGCGCTGTGCTGTCATGGTATAGGGGAGGTGTATGTGGCAGGATCAGTATATGATGTGTATATGTGACTGTGGTGCTGTCATGGTATAGGGGAGGTGTATGTGGTAGGGTCAGTATATGATGTGTATATGTGACTGTGCTGTCATGGTATAGGGGAGGTGTATGTGGTAGGATCAGTATATGATGTGTATATGGCGCTGTGACTGTGCTGTCATGGTATAGGGGAGGTGTATGTGGCAGGATCAGTATATGATGTGTATATGGCGCTGTGCTGTCATGGTATAGGGGAGGTGTATGTGGTAGGATCAGTATATGATGTGTATATGTGACTGTGCTGTCATGGTATAGGGGAGGTGTATGTGGTAGGATCAGTATATGATGTGTATATGTGACTGTGCTGTCATGGTATAGGGGAGGTGTATGTGGTAGGATCAGTATATGATGTGTATATGGCGCTGTGCTGTCATGGTATAGGGGAGGTGTATGTGGCAGGATCAGTATATGATGTGTATATGGCGCTGTGCTGTCATGGTATAGGGGAGGTGTATGTGGTAGGATCAGTATATGATGTGTATATGTGACTGTGCTGTCATGGTATAGGGGAGGTGTATGTGGCAGGATCAGTATATGATGTGTATATGTGACTGTGCTGTCATGGTATAGGGGAGGTGTATGTGGTAGGATCAGTATATGATGTGTATATGGCGCTGTGCTGTCATGGTATAGGGGAGGTGTATGTGGTAGGATCAGTATATGATGTGTATATGGCGCTGTGCTGTCATGGTATAGGGGAGGTGTATGTGGTAGGATCAGTATATGATGTGTATATGGCGCTGTGACTGTGCTGTCATGGTATAGGGGAGGTGTATGTGGCAGGATCAGTATATGATGTGTATATGGCGCTGTGCTGTCATGGTATAGGGGAGGTGTATGTGGTAGGATCAGTATATGATGTGTATATGTGACTGTGCTGTCATGGTATAGGGGAGGTGTATGTGGGAGGATCAGTATATGATGTGTATATGTGACTGTGCTGTCATGGTATAGGGGGGGTGTATGTGGTAGGATCAGTATATGATGTGTATATGTGACTGTGCTGTCATGGTATAGGGGAGGTGTATGTGGTAGGATCAGTATATGATGTGTATATGTGACTGTGCTGTCATGGTATAGGGGAGGTGTATGTGGTAGGATCAGTATATGATGTGTATATGGCGCTGTGCTGTCATGGTATAGGGGAGGTGTATGTGGCAGGATCAGTATATGATGTGTATATGTGACTGTGCTGTCATGGTATAGGGAGGTGTATGTGGTAGGATCAGTATATGATGTGTATATGGCGCTGTGACTGTGCTGTCATGGTATAGGGGAGGTGTATGTGGCAGGATCAGTATATGATGTGTATATGGCGCTGTGCTGTCATGGTATAGGGGAGGTGTATGTGGCAGGATCAGTATATGATGTGTATATGTGACTGTGCTGTCATGGTATAGGGAGGTGTATGTGGCAGGATCAGTATATGATGTGTATATGTGACTGTGCTGTCATGGTATAGGGGAGGTGTATGTGGCAGGATCAGTATATGATGTGTATATGTGACTGTGCTGTCATGGTATAGGGGAGGTGTATGTGGTAGGGTCAGTATATGATGTGTATATGGCGCTGTGCTGTCATGGTATAGGGAGGTGTATGTGGTAGGATCAGTATATGATGTGTATATGTGACTGTGCTGTCATGGTATAGGGGAGGTGTATGTGGTAGGATCAGTATATGATGTGTATATGTGACTGTGCTGTCATGGTATAGGGAGGTGTATGTGGTAGGATCAGTATATGATGTGTATATGGCGCTGTGCTGTCATGGTATAGGGGAGGTGTATGTGGCAGGATCAGTATATGATGTGTATATGTGACTGTGCTGTCATGGTATAGGGGAGGTGTATGTGGCAGGATCAGTATATGATGTGTATATGTGACTGTGCTGTCATGGTATAGGGGAGGTGTATGTGGCAGGATCAGTATATGATGTGTATATGTGACTGTGCTGTCATGGTATAGGGGAGGTGTATGTGGTAGGGTCAGTATATGATGTGTATATGTGACTGTGCTGTCATGGTATAGGGGAGGTGTATGTGGCAGGATCAGTATATGATGTGTATATGTGACTGTGGTGCTGTCATGGTATAGGGGAGGTGTATGTGGTAGGGTCAGTATATGATGTGTATATGTGACTGTGCTGTCATGGTATAGGGGAGGTGTATGTGGTAGGATCAGTATATGATGTGTATATGGCGCTGTGACTGTGCTGTCATGGTATAGGGGAGGTGTATGTGGCAGGATCAGTATATGATGTGTATATGGCGCTGTGCTGTCATGGTATAGGGGAGGTGTATGTGGTAGGATCAGTATATGATGTGTATATGTGACTGTGGTGCTGTCATGGTATAGGGGAGGTGTATGTGGTAGGGTCAGTATATGATGTGTATATGTGACTGTGCTGTCATGGTATAGGGGAGGTGTATGTGGTAGGATCAGTATATGATGTGTATATGGCGCTGTGACTGTGCTGTCATGGTATAGGGGAGGTGTATGTGGCAGGATCAGTATATGATGTGTATATGGCGCTGTGCTGTCATGGTATAGGGGAGGTGTATGTGGTAGGATCAGTATATGATGTGTATATGTGACTGTGGTGCTGTCATGGTATAGGGGAGGTGTATGTGGTAGGGTCAGTATATGATGTGTATATGTGACTGTGCTGTCATGGTATAGGGGAGGTGTATGTGGCAGGATCAGTATATGATGTGTATATGTGACTGTGCTGTCATGGTATAGGGGAGGTGTATGTGGCAGGATCAGTATATGATGTGTATATGTGACTGTGCTGTCATGGTATAGGGGAGGTGTATGTGGTAGGGTCAGTATATGATGTGTATATGTGACTGTGCTGTCATGGTATAGGGGAGGTGTATGTGGCAGGATCAGTATATGATGTGTATATGTGACTGTGGTGCTGTCATGGTATAGGGGAGGTGTATGTGGTAGGGTCAGTATATGATGTGTATATGTGACTGTGCTGTCATGGTATAGGGGAGGTGTATGTGGTAGGATCAGTATATGATGTGTATATGGCGCTGTGACTGTGCTGTCATGGTATAGGGGAGGTGTATGTGGCAGGATCAGTATATGATGTGTATATGGCGCTGTGCTGTCATGGTATAGGGGAGGTGTATGTGGTAGGATCAGTATATGATGTGTATATGTGACTGTGGTGCTGTCATGGTATAGGGGAGGTGTATGTGGTAGGGTCAGTATATGATGTGTATATGTGACTGTGCTGTCATGGTATAGGGGAGGTGTATGTGGTAGGATCAGTATATGATGTGTATATGGCGCTGTGACTGTGCTGTCATGGTATAGGGGAGGTGTATGTGGCAGGATCAGTATATGATGTGTATATGGCGCTGTGCTGTCATGGTATAGGGGAGGTGTATGTGGTAGGATCAGTATATGATGTGTATATGTGACTGTGCTGTCATGGTATAGGGGAGGTGTATGTGGTAGGATCAGTATATGATGTGTATATGTGACTGTGCTGTCATGGTATAGGGGAGGTGTATGTGGCAGGATCAGTATATGATGTGTATATGGCGCTGTGCTGTCATGGTATAGGGGAGGTGTATGTGGTAGGATCAGTATATGATGTGTATATGTGACTGTGCTGTCATGGTATAGGGGAGGTGTATGTGGCAGGATCAGTATATGATGTGTATATGTGACTGTGCTGTCATGGTATAGGGGAGGTGTATGTGGTAGGATCAGTATATGATGTGTATATGGCGCTGTGCTGTCATGGTATAGGGGAGGTGTATGTGGTAGGATCAGTATATGATGTGTATATGGCGCTGTGCTGTCATGGTATAGGGGAGGTGTATGTGGCAGGATCAGTATATGATGTGTATATGTGACTGTGCTGTCATGGTATAGGGGAGGTGTATGTGGTAGGATCAGTATATGATGTGTATATGGCGCTGTGCTGTCATGGTATAGGGGAGGTGTATGTGGTAGGATCAGTATATGATGTGTATATGTGACTGTGCTGTCATGGTATAGGGGAGGTGTATGTGGTAGGATCAGTATATGATGTGTATATGGCGCTGTGACTGCTGTCATGGACACAGCCCGGGTATATACGGTGTATATATAGGACACAGCCCGGGTATATACGGTGTATATATTGGACACAGCCCCGGGTATATACGGTATATATAGGACACAGCCCCGGGTACATACAGTATATATAGGACACGGCCCGGGTATATACGGTATATATAGGACACAGCCCCGGGTATATACAGTATATATAGGACACAGCCCCGGGAATATACAGTATATATAGGACACAGCCCCGGGTATATACGGTATATATAGGACACAGCCCCGGGTATATACAGTATATATAGGACACAGCCCGGGTATATACGGTATATATAGGACACAGCCCCGGGTATATACGGTATATATAGGACACAGCCCCGGGTATATACGGTATATATAGGACACAGCCCCGGGTATATACGGTATATATAGGACACAGCCCCGGGTATATACGGTATATATAGGACACAGCCCCGGGTATATACAGTATATATAGGACACAGCCCCGGGTATATACAGTATATATAGGACACAGCCCGGGTATATACAGTATATATAGGACACAGCCCCGGGTATATACAGTATATATAGGACACAGCCCGGGTATATACGGTATATATAGGACACAGCCCGGGTATATACGGTGTATATATAGGACACAGCCCGGGTATATACGGTGTATATATAGGACACAGCCCGGGTATATACGGTATATATAGGACACAGCCCGGGTATATACAGTATATATAGGACACGGCCCGGGTATATACAGTATATATAGGACACAGCCCGGGGTATATACAGTATATATAGGACACAGCCCCGGGTATATACGGTATATATAGGACACAGCCCCGGGTATATACAGTATATATAGGACACAGCCCCTGGTATATACGGTATATATAGGACACAGCCCGGGTATATACAGTATATATAGCACACAGCCCCGGGTATATACGGTATATATAGGACACAGCCCGGGTATATACAGTATATATAGGACACAGCCCGGGTATATACGGTATATATAGCACACAGCCCCGGGTATATACAGTATATATAGGACACAGCCCGGGTATATATAGGACACAGCCCCGGGTATATACGGTATATATAGGACACAGCCCCGGGTATATACGGTATATATAGGACACAGCCCGGGTATATATAGGACACAGCCCCGGGTATATACGGTATATATAGGACACAGCCCCGGGTATATACAGTATATATAGGACACGGCCCGGGTATATACGGTATATATAGGACACAGCCCCGGGTATATACGGTATATATAGGACACAGCCCGGGTATATACAGTATATAAAGGACACAGCCCGGGTATATACGGTATATATAGGACACAGCCCCGGGTATATACGGTATATATAGGACACAGCCCCGGGTATATACGGTGTATATATAGGACACAGCCCGGGTATATACAGTATATATAGGACACAGCCCGGGTATATACAGTATATATAGGACACGGCCCCGGGTATATACAGTATATATAGGACACGGCCCCGGGTATATACAGTATATATAGGACACAGCCCCGGGTATATATAGGACACAGCCCCGGGTATATACGGTATATATAGTACACAGCCCGGGTATATACGGTATATATAGGACACAGCCCGGGTATATACAGTATATATAGGACACAGCCCCGGGTATATACAGTATATATAGGACACAGCCCCGGGTATATACAGTATATATAGGACACAGCCCCGGGTATATACAGTATATATAGGACACAGCCCCGGGTATATACAGTATATATAGCACACAGCCCCGGGTATATACAGTATATATAGGACACAGCCCGGGTATATACAGTATATATAGGACACAGCCCGGGTATATACAGTATATATAGGACACAGCCCCGGGTATATACAGTATATATAGGACACAGCCCGGGTATATACAGTATATATAGGACACAGCCCCGGGTATATACGGTATATATAGGACACAGCCCGGGTATATACAGTATATATAGGACACAGCCCGGGGTATATACAGTATATATAGGACACAGCCCGGGGTATATACGGTATATATAGGACACAGCCCCGGGTATATACAGTATATATAGGACACAGCCCCGGGTATATACAGTATATATAGCACACAGCCCGGGTATATACGGTATATATAGGACACAGCCCGGGTATATATAGGACACAGCCCCGGGTATATACAGTATATATAGGACACAGCCCCGGGTATATACAGTATATATAGGACACAGCCCGGGTATATACGGTATATATAGGACACAGCCCGGGTATATACGGTATATATAGGACACAGCCCCGGGTACATACAGTATATATAGGACACAGCCCGGGGTATATACAGTATATATAGGACACAGCCCGGGGTATATACGGTATATATAGGACACAGCCCGGGGTATATACAGTATATATAGGACACAGCCCGGGGTATATACGGTATATATAGGACACAGCCCGGGTATATACGGTGTATATATAGGACACAGCCCGGGTATATACAGTGTATATAGGACACAGCCCCGGGTATATACGGTATATATAGGACACAGCCCCGGGTATATACAGTATATATAGGACACAGCCCGGGTATATACAGTATATATAGGACACAGCCCGGGAATATACAGTGTATATAGGACACAGCCCGGGTATATACAGTATATATAGCACACAGCCCCGGGTATATACAGTATATATAGGACACAGCCCGGGTATATACGGTATATATAGGACACAGCCCCGGGTATATACGGTATATATAGGACACAGCCCGGGTATATACGGTATATATAGGACACGGCCCGGGTATATACGGTATATATAGGACACAGCCCCGGGTATATACAGTGTATATATAGGACACAGCCCCGGGTATATATAGTATATATAGGACACAGCCCGGGTATATATAGGACACAGCCCGGGTATATACGGTATATATAGGACACAGCCCGGGGTATATACAGTATATATAGGACACGGCCCCGGGTATATACAGTATATATAGGACACAGCCCGGGTATATACAGTATATATAGGACACAGCCCGGGTATATACAGTATATATAGGACACAGCCCCAGGTATATACGGTATATATAGGACACAGCTCCGGGTATATACAGTATATATAGGACACAGCCCGGGTATATACAGTATATATAGGACACAGCCCCGGGTATATACAGTATATATAGGACACAGCCCGGGTATATACAGTATATATAGGACACAGCCCGGGTATATACAGTATATATAGGACACAGCCCCGGGTATATACGGTATATATAGGACACAGCCCGGGGTATATACGGTATATATAGGACACAGCCCGGGTATATACAGTATATATAGGACACAGCCCGGGTATATACGGTATATATAGGACACAGCCCGGGTATATACAGTATATATAGGACACAGCCCGGGGTATATACAGTATATATAGGACACGGCCCGGGTATATACGGTATATATAGGACACAGCCCCGGGTATATACAGTATATATAGGACACAGCCCGGGTATATACAGTATATATAGGACACAGCCCCAGGTATATACGGTATATATAGGACACGGCCCGGGTATATACAGTATATATAAGACACAGCCCCGGGTATATACAGTATATATAGGACACAGCCCCAGGTATATACGGTATATATAGGACACAGCCCGGGTATATACAGTATATATAGGACACAGCCCCGGGTATATACAGTGTATATATAGGACACGGCCCGGGTATATACGGTATATATAGGACACAGCCCCGGGTATATACAGTGTATATATAGGACACAGCCCCGGGTATATACAGTGTATATATAGGACACGGCCCGGGTATATACGGTATATATAGGACACAGCCCCGGGTACATACAGTATATATAGGACACAGCCCCGGGTATATACGGTATATATAGGACACAGCCCCGGGTATATACGGTATATATAGGACACAGCCCCGGGTATATACGGTATATATAGGACACAGCCCCGGGTATATACGGTATATATAGGACATAGCCCGGGTATATACAGTATATATAGGACACAGCCCCGGGTATATACAGTATATATAGGACACAGCCCCGGGTATATACGGTGTATATATAGGACACAGCCCGGGTATATACAGTATATATAGGACACAGCCCGGGTATATACAGTATATATAGGACACGGCCCCGGGTATATACAGTATATATAGGACACGGCCCCGGGTATATACAGTATATATAGGACACAGCCCCGGGTATATATAGGACACAGCCCCGGGTATATACGGTATATATAGTACACAGCCCCGGGTATATACGGTATATATAGGACACAGCCCGGGTATATACAGTATATATAGGACACAGCCCCGGGTATATACAGTATATATAGGACACAGCCCCGGGTATATACAGTATATATAGGACACAGCCCCGGGTATATACAGTATATATAGCACACAGCCCCGGGTATATACAGTATATATAGGACACAGCCCCGGGTATATATAGTATATATAGGACACAGCCCCGGGTATATACAGTATATATAGGACACAGCCCCGGGTATATACGGTATATATAGGACACAGCCCGGGTATATACAGTATATATAGGACACAGCCCGGGTATATACGGTATATATAGGACACAGCCCCGGTATATACAGTATATATAGCACACAGCCCCGGGTATATACGGTATATATAGGACACAGCCCGGGTATATACAGTATATATAGGACACAGCCCCGGGTATATACAGTATATATAGGACACAGCCCGGGTATATACATTATATATAGGACACAGCCCCGGGTATATACGGTATATATAGGACACAGCCCCGGGTATATACAGTATATATAGGACACAGCCCGGGTATATACGGTATATATAGGACACAGCCCGGGTATATACAGTATATATAGGACACAGCCCGGGTATATACAGTATATATAGGACACAGCCCGGGTATATACAGTATATATAAAGCAGATCCCGGGTATTTACGGTATATATAGAGCAGATCCCGGGTATATACAGTATATATAGGACACAGCCCGGGGTATATACAGTATATATAGGACACGGCCCGGGTATATACGGTATATATAGGACACAGCCCCGGGTATATACAGTATATATAGGACACAGCCCGGGTATATACAGTATATATAGGACACAGCCCGGGTATATACAGTATATATAGGACACAGCCCCGGGTATATACGGTATATATAGGACACAGCCCGGGTATATACGGTATATATAGGACACAGCCCGGGTATATACAGTATATATAGGACACAGCCCCGGGTATATACTGTATATATAGGACACAGCCCGGGTATATACGGTATATATAGGACACAGCCCCGGGTATATACAGTATATATAGGACACAGCCCCGGGTATATACGGTATATATAGGACACAGCCCGGGTATATACAGTATATATAGGACACAGCCCGGGGTATATACAGTATATATAGGACACGGCCCCGGGTATATACAGTATATATAGGACACAGCCCGGGTATATACAGTATATATAGGACACAGCCCGGGTATATACAGTATATATAGGACACAGCCCGGGTATATACAGTATATATAGGACACAGCCCGGGTATATACAGTATATATAGGACACAGCTCGGGTATATACGGTATATATAGGACACAGCCCCGGGTATATACGGTATATATAGGACACAGCCCGGGTATATACGGTATATATAGGACACAGCCCCGGGTATATACAGTATATATAGGACACAGCCCGGGTATATACAGTATATATAGGACACAGCCCCGGGTATATACGGTATATATAGGACACAGCCCGGGTATATACAGTATATATAGGACACAGCCCGGGTATATACAGTATATATAGGACACAGCCCGGGGTATATACAGTATATATAGGACACAGCCCGGGTATATACAGGACACAGCCCGGGTATATACAGTATATATAGGACACAGCCCCGGGGTATATACAGTATATATAGGACACAGCCCGGGTATATACAGTATATATAGGACACAGCCCCGGGTACATACAGTATATATAGGACACAGCCCCGGGTATATACGGTATATATAGGACACAGCCCCGGGTATATACGGTATATATAGGACACAGCCCCGGGTATATACGGTATATATAGGACAAAGCCACGGGTATATACAGTATATATAGGACACAGCCCGGGTATATACAGTATATATAGGACACGGCCCCGGGTATATACGGTATATATAGGACACGGCCCCGGGTATATACGGTATATATAGGACACAGCCCCGGGTATATACGGTATATATAGGACACAGCCCCGGGTATATACAGTATATATAGGACACAGCCCCGGGTATATATAGGACACAGCCCCGGGTATATACGGTATATATAGGACACAGCCCGGGTATATAAGGTATATATAGGACACAGCCCGGGTATATACAGTATATATAGGACACAGCCCCGGGTATATACAGTATATATAGGACACAGCCCGGGTATATACGGTATATATAGGACACAGCCCCGGGTATATACGGTATATATAGGACACGGCCCCGGGTATATACGGTATATATAGGACACGGCCCCGGGTATATACGGTATATATAGGACACAGCCCGGGTATATACAGTATATATAGGACACAGCCCCGGGTATATACGGTATATATAGGACACGGCCCCGGGTATATACGGTATATATAGGACACAGCCCGGGTATATACAGTATATATAGGACACAGCCCCGGGTATATACGGTATATATAGGACACAGCCCCGGGTATATACAGTATATATAGGACACAGCCCGGGTATATACAGTATATACAGGACACAGCCCGGGTATATACAGTATATATAGGACACAGCCCCGGGTATATACGGTATATATATAGGACACGGCCCGGGTATATACGGTATATATAGGACACAGCCCCGGGTATATACAGTATATATAGGACACAGCCCGGGTATATACGGTATATATAGGACACAGCCCGGGTATATACAGTATATATAGGACACAGCCCCGGGTATATACGGTATATATAGGACACAGCCCCGGGTATATACAGTATATATAGGACACAGCCCCGGGTATATACAGTATATATAGGACACAGCCCGGGTATATACAGTATATATAGGACACAGCCCCGGGTATATACGGTATATATATAGGACACGGCCCGGGTATATACAGTATATATAGGACACGGCCCGGGTATATACGGTATATATAGGACACAGCCCCGGGTATATACAGTATATATAGGACACAGCCCCGGGTATATACAGTATATATAGGACACAGCCCGGGTATATACAGTATATATAGGACACAGCCCCGGGTATATACAGTGTATATAGGACACAGCCCGGGTATATACGGTATATATAGGACACAGCCCGGGTATATACGGTATATATAGGACACAGCCCCGGGTATATACAGTATATATAGGACACAGCCCGGGTATATACGGTATATATAGGACACAGCCCGGGTATATACAGTATATATAGGACACAGCCCCGGGTATATACGGTATATATAGGACACAGCCCGGGTATATACGGTATATATAGGACACAGCCCCGGGTATATACAGTGTATATAGGACACAGCCCGGGTATATACAGTATATATAGGACACAGCCCCGGGTATATACGGTATATATAGGACACAGCCCGGGTATATACGGTATATATAGGACACAGCCCGGGTATATATAGGACACAGCCCCGGGTATATACGGTATATATAGGACACAGCCCGGGTATATACAGTATATATAGGACACAGCCTCGGGTATATACAGTATATATAGGACACAGCCTCGGGTATATACGGTATATATAGGACACAGCCCGGGTATATACGGTATATATAAAGCAGATCCCGGGTATTTACGGTATGTGGTACAAAAGTCAGTCCGCGTCATAGCAACTAGAGCTGCTGCGAAAGTCACGTGACAGTCGGATCAGCTGACAGGAAGAGGCGGGACAAGATGTCAGCGCTGTCCTCCAATAGGAGCCCGGCCTGCTGTGCCCGCCCCCGCTGGAGGACCTTGTCAGGACACTTGTCTCCTCTGTGCTTGTTGCTGTTTCTGCCGGAGAAGATGGCAGCGGTCGGGATAAGGGCGTCCTACCACAGGGCGCTGGATAAGATCGAGCTGATGCTTCCCGCCAAGATGAGACCCCTGTATAACCACCCGGCCGGTGAGACGGGGACCGGGGAGTGTACGGGGGGGGGGGGAGGAGGAGGGGGGGACCGGGGAGTGTACGGGGGGGGAGGGGGGGGACCGGGGAGTGTACGGGGGGGTACCGGGGAGTGTGAGGGGGGGGGGGTACCGGGGAGTGTGAGGGGGCGGGGACCACCGGGGAGTGTGAGGGGGGGGGGACCGGGGAGTGTACGGGGGGGGGAGGAGGAGGGGGGGGACCTGGGAGTGTACGGGGGGGGGAGGAGGAGGGGGGGACCTGGGAGTGTACGGGGGGGGAGGAGGAGGGGGGACCTGGGAGTGTACGGGGGGGGAGGAGGAGGAGGGGGGGACCTGGGAGTGTACGGGGGGGGGGAGGAGGAGGGGGGACCTGGGAGTGTACGGGGGGGGAGGAGGAGGGGGGACCTGGGAGTGTACGGGGGGGGGAGGAGGAGGGGGGGACCTGGGAGTGTACGTGGGGGGGAGGAGGAGGGGGGGACCTGGGAGTGTACGGGGGGGGGGAGGAGGAGGGGGGACCTGGGAGTGTACGGGGGGGGGGAGGAGGAGGGGGGACCTGGGAGTGTACGGGGGGGGGGAGGAGGAGGGGGGGACCTGGGAGTTGTACGGGGGGGGGGAGGAGGAGGGGGGGACCTGGGAGTGTACGGGGGGGGGAGGAGGAGGGGGGGACCTGGGAGTGTACGGGGGGGGGGGAGGAGGAGGGGGGGACCTGGGAGTGTACGGGGGGGGGGAGGAGGAGGGGGGGACCTGGGAGTGTACGGGGGGGGGGGAGGAGGAGGGGGGGACCTGGGAGTGTACGGGGGGGGGGAGGAGGAGGGGGGGACCTGGGAGTGTACGGGGGGGGGGAGGAGGAGGGGGGGACCTGGGAGTGTACGGGGGGTGGGAGGAGGAGGGGGGGACCTGGGAGTGTACGGGGGGGGGGAGGAGGAGGGGGGGACCTGGGAGTGTACGGGGGGGGGGAGGAGGAGGGGGGGACCTGGGAGTGTACGGGGGGGGGGAGGAGGAGGGGGGGACCTGGGAGTGTACGGGGGGGGGGGAGGAGGAGGGGGGGACCTGGGAGTGTACGGGGGGGGGGAGGAGGAGGGGGGACCTGGGAGTGTACGGGGGGGGGGAGGAGGAGGGGGGGACCTGGGAGTGTACGGGGGGGGGGAGGAGGAGGGGGGGACCTGGGAGTGTACGGGGGGGGGGAGGAGGAGGGGGGGACCTGGGAGTGTACGGGGGGGGGGAGGAGGAGGGGGGGACCTGGGAGTGTACGGGGGGGGGGAGAGGGGGAGGGGGGGACCTGGGAGTGTACGGGGGGGGGGAGGAGGAGGGGGGACCTGGGAGTGTACGGGGGGGGGGAGGAGGAGGGGGGGACCTGGGAGTGTACGGGGGGGGGAGGAGGAGGGGGGACCTGGGAGTGTACGGGGGGGGGGAGGAGGAGGGGGGGACCTGGGAGTGTACGGGGGGGGGGAGGAGGAGGGGGGACCTGGGAGTGTACGGGGGGGGGAGGAGGAGGGGGGGACCTGGGAGTGTACGGGGGGGGAGGAGGAGGGGGGGGACCGGGGAGTGTACGGGGGGGGGGAGGGGGGGGACCGGGGAGTGTACGGGGGGGGGGAGGGGGGGGACCGGGGAGTGTACGGGGGGGGGCGGAGGGGGGGGGTACCGGGGGAGTGTGAGGGGGGGGGACCGGGGAGTGTACGGGGGGGGAGGAGGAGGGGGGGACCGGGGAGTGTACGGGGGGGGAGGAGGGGGGGGAGAGGAGGGGGGGACCTGGGAGTGTACGGGGGGGGGAGGAGGAGGGGGGGACCTGGGAGTGTACGGGGGGGGGAGGAGGAGGGGGGGACCTGGGAGTGTACGGGGGGGAGGAGGAGGGGGGGACCTGGGAGTGTACGGGGGGGGAGGAGGAGGGGGGGACCGGGGAGTGTACGGGGGGGGGAGGGGGGGGTACCGGGGAGTGTGAGGGGGGGGGACCGGGGAGTGTACGGGGGGGGAGGAGGAGGGGGGGACCGGGGAGTGTACGGGGGGGGGAGGAGGGGGGGGAGGAGGAGGGGGGGACCGGGGAGTGTACGGGGGGGGAGGAGGAGGGGGGGACCGGGGAGTGTACGGGGGGGGAGGAGGAGGGGGGGAGGAGGAGGGGGGGACCGGGGAGTGTACGGGGGGGGAGGAGGAGGGGGGGACCGGGGAGTGTACGGGGGGGGCGGAGGGGGGGGGGGGTACCGGGGAGTGTGAGGGGGGGGACCGGGGAGTGTACGGGGGGGGAGGGGGGGGAGCGGGGAGTGTACGGGGGGGGGCGGAGGGGGGGGGGTACCGGGGAGTGTGAGGGGGGGGGGACCGGGGAGTGTACGGGGGGGGAGGGGGGGGACCGGGGAGTGTACGGGGGCGGAGGGGGGGGTACCGGGGAGTGTACGGGGGGGGGGCGGAGGGGGGGGTACCGGGGAGTGTGAGGGGGGGGGGACCGGGGAGTGTACGGGGGGGGGGGGCGGAGGGGGGGGGGTACCGGGGAGTGTGAGGGGGGGGGGACCGGGGAGTGTACGGGGGGGGGGCGGAGGGGGGGGGGGTACCGGGGAGTGTGAGGGGGGGGGACCGGGGAGTGTACGGGGGGGGGAGGAGGAGGGGGGGACCGGGGAGTGTACGGGGGGGGACCGGGGAGTGTACGGGGGGGGAGGGGGGGGACCGGGGAGTGTACGGAGGGGGGGGGGGGTGGTACCTGGGGAGTGTGAGGGGGGGGGGACCGGGGAGTGTACGGGGGGGGAGGGGGGGGACCGGGGAGTGTACGGAGGGGGGGGGGGGGTACCGGGGAGTGTGAGGGGGGGGGGACCGGGGAGTGTACGGGGGAGGAGGAGGAGGGGGGGACCGGGGAGTGTACGGGGGAGGAGGAGGAGGGGGGACCGGGGAGGTACGGGGAGGAGGAGGAGGGGGGGACCGGGGAGTGTACGGGGGAGGAGGAGGAGGGGGGGACCGGGGAGTGTACGGGGGAGGAGGGGGGTAGTATACGGGGGGGGGGGGACCGGGGAGTGTACGGGGGAGGAGGGGGGGAGTATACGGGGGGGGGGGGAACCGGGGAGTGTACGGGGGAGGAGGGGGGGAGAGTATACGGGGGGGGGGGGGAACCGGGGAGTGTACGGGGGAGGAGGGGGGGAGTATACGGGGGGGGGGGGAACCGGGGAGTGTACGGGGGAGGAGGGGGGGGAGTATACGGGGGGGGGGGGACCGGGGAGTGTACGGGGGAGGAGGGGGGAGTATACGGGGGGGGGGACCGGGGAGTGTACGGGGGAGGAGGGGGGTAGGGGGGGACCGGGGAGTGTACGGGGAGGAGGGGGGTAGGGGGGGACCGGGGAGTGTACGGGGAGGAGGGGGGGAGGGGGGTAGGGGGGGACCGAGGAGGGGGGGAGGGGGGTAGGGGGGGACCGGGGAGTGTACGGGGGAGGAGGGGGGTAGGGGGGGACCGGGGAGTGTACGGGGGGGGGACCGGGGAGTGTACGGGGGAGGAGGGGGGTAGGGGGGGACCGGGGAGTGTACGGGGGAGGAGGGGGGTAAGGGGGGACCGGGGAGTGTACGGGGGAGGAGGGAGTGTACGGGGGAGGAGGGGGGTAGGGGGGGACCGGGGAGTGTACGGGGGAGGAGGGGGGTAGGGGGGGACCGGGGAGTGTACGGGGGAGGAGGGGGGTAAGGGGGGACCGGGGAGTGTACGGGGGAGGAGGGGGTTAAGGGGGGACCGGGGAGTGTACGGGGGAGGAGGGGGGTAAGGGGGGACCGGGGAGTGTACGGGGGAGGAGGGGGGTAAGGGGGGACCGGGGAGTGTACGGGGAGGAGGGGGGTAGGGGGGGACCGGGGAGTGTACGGGGGAGGAGGGGGGTAGGGGGGGACCGGGGAGTGTACGGGGGAGGAGGGGGGTAGGGGGGGACGGGGAGTGTACGGGGGAGGAGGGGGGTAGGGGGGGACCGGGGAGTGTACGGGGGAGGAGGGGGGTAGGGGGGGACCGGGGAGTGTACGGGGGAGGAGGGGGGTAGGGGGGTAGGGGGGGACCGGGGAGTGTACGGGGGGAGGAGGGGGGGAGGGGGGGAGGGGGGGACCGGGGGACCGGGGAGTGTACGGGGAGTGTACGGGGGAGGAGGGGGGGACCGGGGAGTGTACGGGGGAGGAGGGGGGTAGGGGGGTAGGGGGGGACCGGGGAGTGTACGGGGGAGGAGGGGGGGGGCCGGGGAGTGTACGGGGGAGGAGGGGGGGAGTATACGGGGGGGGGGGGGACCGGGGAGTGTACGGGGGAGGAGGGGGGAGTATACGGGGGGGGGGGGGACCGGGGAGTGTACGGGGGAGGAGGGGGGTAGGGGGGGACCGGGGAGTGTACGGAGGAGGGGGGGACCGGGGAGTGTACGGGGGAGGAGGGGGGGAGGGGGGTAGGGGGGGGACCGGGGAGTGTACGGGGGAGGAGGGGGGTGAGGGGGGTAGGGGGGGGACCGGGGAGTGTACGGGGGAGGAGGGGGGGAGGGGGGTAGGGGGGGACCGGGGAGTGTACGGGGGAGGAGGGGGGGAGGGGGGTAGGGGGGGACCGGGGAGTGTACGGGGGAGGAGGGGAGGAGGGGGGGAGGGGGTAGGGGGGGACCGGGGAGTGTACGGGGGAGGAGGGGGGTAGGGGGGGACCGGGGAGTGTACGGGGGGGGAGCGGGGAGTGTACGGGGGAGGAGGGGGGTAGGGGGGGACCGGGGAGTGTACGGGGGGGGACCGGGGAGTGTACGGGGGAGGAGGGGGGTAGGGGGGGACCGGGGAGTGTACGGGGGGGAGGAGGGGGGGTAGGGGGGACCGGGGAGTGTACGGGGGGGGAGGAGGGGGGTAGGGGGGGACCGGGGAGTGTGCGGAGGGGGGGGGGTACCGGGGAGTGTGAGGGGGGGGGACCGGGGAGTGTACGGGGGGGGAGGAGGAGGGGGGGACCGGGGAGTGTACGGGGGGGAGGGGGGGACCGGGGAGTGTACGGGGGGGGAGGGGGGGACCGGGGAGTGTACGGGGGGGGAGGGGGGGACCGGGGAGTGTACGGGGGGGAGGGGGGGACCGGGGAGTGTACGGGAGGGGGCGGAGGGGGGGGGGGTACCGGGGAGTGTGGGGGGGGGGGGGACGGGGAGTGTGGGGGGGGGGGACCGGGGAGTGTACGGGGGAGGAGGAGGATGGGGGGGACCGGGGAGTGTACGGGGGAGGAGGGGGGTAGTATACGGGGGAGGAGGGGGGTAGTATACGGGGGAGGAGGGGGGTAGTATACGGGGGGGGGGCCCGGGAGTGTACGGGGGAGGAGGGGGGGAGTATACGGGGGGGGGGGGGGCCGGGGAGTATACGGGGGGGGGGGGCCGGGGAGTGTACGGGGGAGGAGGGGGGGAGTATACGGGGGGGGGGGGGGGGCGGGAGTGTACGGGGGAGGAGGGGGGGAGTATACGGGGGGGGGGGGACCGGGGAGTGTACGGGGGAGGAGGGGGGGAGTATACGAGGGGGGGGGCCGGGGAGTGTACGGGGGAGGAGGGGGGGAGTATACGGGGGGGGGGGGGACCGGGGAGTGTACGGGGGAGGAGGGGGGTAGGGGGGGACCGGGGAGTGTACGGGGGAGGGGGGGAGGAGGGGGGGAGGGGGGTAGGGGGGGACCGGGGAGTGTACGGGGGAGGAGGGGGGGAGGGGGGTAGGGGGGGACCGAGGAGGGGGGGAGGGGGGTAGGGGGGGACCGGGGAGTGTACGGGGGAGGAGGGGGGTAGGGGGGGACCGGGGAGTGTACGGGGGGGGACCGGGGAGTGTACGGGGGAGGAGGGGGGTAAGGGGGACCGGGGAGTGTACGGGGGAGGAGGGGGGTAGGGGGGACCGGGGAGTGTACGGGGGAGGAGGGGGGTAAGGGGGGGACCGGGGAGTGTACGGGGGAGGAGGGGGGTAGGGGGGGACCGGGGAGTGTACGGGGGAGGAGGGGGGTAGGGGGGGACCGGGGAGTGTACGGGGGAGGAGGGGGGGAGGGGGGGACCGGGGAGTGTACGGTGGAGGAGGGGAGGAGGGGGGGAGGGGGGGACCGGGGAGTGTACGGTGGAGGAGGGGGGTAGGGGGGTAGGGGGGGACCGGGGAGTGTACGGGGGAGGAGGGGGGTAGGGGGGGACCGGGGAGTGTACGGGGGAGGAGGGGGGTAGGGGGGGACCGGGGAGTGTACGGGGGAGGAGGGGGGTAGGGGGGGACCGGGGAGTGTACGGGGGAGGAGGGGGGGAGTATACGGGGGGGGGGGGGCCGGGGAGTGTACGGGGGAGGAGGGGGGTAGGGGGGGACCGGGGAGTGTACGGGGAGGAGGGGGGTAGGGGGGGACCGGGGAGTGTACGGGGGAGGAGGGGGGTAGGGGGGGACCGGGGAGTGTACGGGGGAGGAGGGGGGTAGGGGGGGACCGGGGAGTGTACGGGGGGGGAGGGGGGTAGGGGGGGACCGGGGAGTGTACGGGGGAGGAGGGGGGTAGGGGGGGACCGGGGAGTGTACGGGGGGGGAGGGGGGGACCGGGGAGTGTACGGGGGAGGAGGGGGGTAGGGGGGGACCGGGGAGTGTACGGGGGAGGAGGGGGGGAGTATACGGGGGGGGGGGGGCCGGGGAGTGTACGGGGGAGGAGGGGGGAGTATACGGGGGGGGGGGACCGGGGAGTGTACGGGGGAGGAGGGGGGTAGGGGGGGACCGGGGAGTGTACGGGGGAGGAGGGGGGTAGGGGGGGACCGGGGAGTGTACGGGGGAGGAGGGGGAGGAGGGGGGTAGGGGGGGACCGGGGAGTGTACGGGGGAGGAGGGGGGTAGGGGGGGACCGGGGAGTGTACGGGGGAGGAGGGGGAGGAGGGGGGTAGGGGGGGACCGGGGAGTGTACGGGGGAGGAGGGGGGTAGGGGGGGACCGGGGAGTGTACGGGGGAGGAGGGGGGTAGGGGGGGACCGGGGAGTGTACGGGGGAGGAGGGGGGGAGTATACGGGGGGGGGGGGGCCGGGGAGTGTACGGGGGGGGGGGGGGAGACGGGGACTGTGAGGGGACTGGTGTCCGGGGTGATGGTGGAGTATACAGTGTGAGGGGACTGGTGTACAGTGATGGTGGAGTATACAGTGTGAGGGGACTGGTGTACAGTGATGATGGAGTATACGGTGTGAGGGGACTGGTGTCCGGGGTGATGGAGTATACAGTGTGAGGGGACTGGTGTCCGGGGTGATGGAGTATACAGTGTGAGGGGACTGGTGTCCGGGGTGATGGTGGAGTATACAGTGTGAGGGGACTGGTGTCCGGGGTGATGGTGGAGTATACAGTGTGAGGGGACTGGTGTACAGTGATGGTGGAGTATACAGTGTGAGGGGACTGGTGTCCGGGGTGATGGTGGAGTATACAGTGTGAGGGGACTGGTGTCCGGGGTGATGGTGGAGTATACAGTGTGAGGGGACTGGTGTCCGGGGTGATGGTGGAGTATACAGTGTGAGGGGACTGGTGTCCGGGGTGATGGTGGAGTATACAGTGTGAGGGGACTGGTGTACAGTGGTGGTGGAGTATACAGTGTGAGGGGACTGGTGTCCGGGGTGATGGTGGAGTATACAGTGTGAGGGGACTGGTGTCCGGGGTGATGGTGGAGTATACAGTGTGAGGGGACTGGTGTACAGTGGTGGTGGAGTATACAGTGTGAGGGGACTGGTGTCCGGGGTGATGGATTGCAAAGTTGTGACATGAAGACCGTCTTACCTCAGGGGAATGTGTGTTACTGGTCACTAATGGCCGTCTGTCACATTAACCAGTTAGGCCGGATTCATACTGGTAATTCCTCTCAGTGTTTCCATACAGTATGTTTAAGGTGAAACAATCATCTTCTGCTGGAGGCAGAATATGCTGCAGGCGCGCTCCCTGCGGAGGACCGCCAAGCCGCTGTATACAATGCAACCAGCAGCTGAAGGGTTCTATCCCCTGCTCAGGCTTCTTGCTGACGCCTGGGCCCGGGAGCCCGCACACTCACACCTAGAGCCCACCGGCTGCACACTCACACCTAGAGCCCACCGGCTGCACACTCACACCTAGAGCCCACCGGCTGCACACTCACACCTAGAGCCCACCGGCTGCACACTCACACCTAGAGCCCACCGGCTGCACACTCACACCTAGAGCCCACCGGCTGCACACTCACGCCTAGAGCCCACCGGCTGCACACTCACGCCTAGAGCCCACCGGCTGCACACTCACGCCTGGGCCCCGGGAGCCCGCCGGCTGCACACTCACACCTAGAGCCCGCCGGCTGCACACTCACACCTAGAGCCCGCCGGCTGCACACTCACACCTAGAGCCCGCCGGCTGCACACTCACGCCTGGGCCCCGGGAGCCCGCCGGCTGTACGCTCACACCTAGAGCCCACCGGCTGCACACTCACACCTAGAGCCCACCGGCTGCACACTCACACCTAGAGCCCACCGGCTGCACACTCACACCTAGAGCCCACCGGCTGCACACTCACACCTAGAGCCCACCGGCTGCACACTCACACCTAGAGCCCACCGGCTGCACACTCACACCTAGAGCCCACCGGCTGCACACTCACACCTAGAGCCCACCGGCTGCACACTCACGCCTGGGCCCCGGGAGCCCGCCGGCTGCACGCTCACACCTAGAGCCCGCCGGCTGCACGCTCACACCTAGAGCCCGCCGGCTGCACACTCACGCCTGGGCCCCGGGAGCCCGCCGGCTGCACGCTCACACTTAGAGCCCGCCGGCTGCACACTCACGCCTGGGCCCCGGGAGCCCGCCGGCTGCACACTCAGAGCTTTAACCACATAAGGTGAGACCGGTCAGAATAATAATGCAGCAGGAAGTGGGTTAATCCTGGCGAACTCCAGCCACAGCATAGATGAGAGAAGAGTCACGTGATCCCTTACTGCTTTTTACCTTGTCCCTTTTTGCACTTTATTAACCAATAAGTAGTCGTGGGTGTGATCAGTAGTCTGTAGGGTGAGGGTTTGTTGGGATCAGTAGTCGGTAGGTTGAGGGTTAGTTGGGATCAGTAGTTGGTAAGGTGAGGGTTAGCTGCGATCAGTAGTCTGTAGGGTGAGGGTTTGTTGGGATCAGTAGTCGGTAGGGTGAGGGTTAGTTGGGATCAGTAGTTGGTAAGGTGAGGGTTAGTTGTGATCAGTAGTCGGTAGGGTGAGGGTTAGTTGGGATCAGTAGTTGGTAAGGTGAGGGTTAGTTGGGATCAGTAGTCGGGAAGGTGAGGGTTAGTTGTGATCAGTAGTTGGGAAGGTGAGGGTTAGCTGCGATCAGTAGTTGGTAGGGTGAGGGTTAGTTGGCATCAGTAGTCGGGAAGGTGAGGGTTAGTTGCGATCAGTAGTCGGTAAGGTGAGGGTTGGTTGGGATCAGTAGTCGGGAAGGTGAGGGTTGGTTGGATCAGTAGTTGGGAAGATGAGGGTTTGTTGGGATCAGTAGTCTGTAGGGTGAGGGTTAGCTGCGATCAGTAGTTAATAGGGTGAGGGTTAGCTGCGATCAGTAGTCGGGAAGGTGAGGGTTAGCTGCGATCAGTAGTCGGGAAGGTGAGGGATAGTTGTGATGAGTAGTCGGGAGGGTGATGGTTAGTTGGGATCAGTAGTCTGTAGGGTGAGGGTTAGCTTCGATCAGTAGTCTGTAGGGTGAGGGTTAGCTTCGATCAGTAGGCGGGAAGGTGAGGGATGTTTTGCAGACAGGTGTGGGGAATAAATAAATTAGGAGATAATTAGGCATGTAATCTGGGGCGTGGTCTAGGGCATGTGACCCTAATCTGGGGCTATGTGTGAGTGGGTTATTGTCACTACTTAGTGATGAGCGAGTACTAAAATGCTCGGGTGCTCGTTAATCGAGACTAATATCTCCCAAAACTCGAGTGCTTGTTTCGAGTAACAAACCCCATTAAAGTCAATGGGAGACTCGAGCATTTTTGCAGGAGACTCAAATTCGGTAGAGGGAAGGTCGTGTGAAAACCGGTCAACCTCAGAAATTGATGGAAACACAACGGAAATGGACAGAAAATAGCAGGGGCAGCATGTATGCATGCCTCTTAGGCTTCCTAATGGCACCATTATGCCTAATTCTGTGCAACAGCCTGGTTAAAACAGAGGTAGGCCTATGGACCACCCAAAAACTCAGCCTGACACAGCATGGCACTGAGAACACAGGGAACCATTAAAACAGAGGTAGCATATCATGAACCAGCCAAAAATTCAGCCTGACACAGCATGGCAGTGAGGACAGAGTGAAAAAGGTAGAAGCAGTAGCCGGTCAGCCTTCCAAAAATTAGGCCAGACACAGCATGGCATTCAGCACACAGAGAACCATTAAAAGTGAGTGAGGAAGCAAGTGAGCCCACCCAAAAATTGGAGTGAGTCCAGGGGCTGGGATATTTAGTGGACATGAACCCAGGTGCTGACAGCTAACTGGCCAGGCCAGCTGTCAGTCACCATCAAGGGTACACCTGATGCTTCTCGACCGGGGGTGGTGAGGCCACGGCTAGACTGAAAAAAAATAAAACGGCTGGCTTGTTGGCGGGAGCGCGATCGGCGGGCCCCCGGCAACCAGTCCCGCTCCTCTGCAGACGTAGTGTGACATCAAAGCATGGCAGTGAGGACACAGAGAACCATTAGAAGTGAGTGAGAAAGCAATTGAGCCTCCCAATAATTAGGCCAGACCCTGCATGGCGGAAGAAGACTTGGCTATTGGCTGAGAATTGGAGGAAGAGGAGGAGGAGAAGAGATACCAAGAATCTTCATGTTGAGCTGCTTTCCCCGGGTGGACAGTTGAATTCAGGTGAAATCCAGGCTTTGTCCATTTTATAAACGTCAGCCTGTCAGTTGACAGGCGGATGCGCTTATCAGTGATGATGGCACCAGCTGCACTGAATACCGGCTCTGACAACACGCTAGCGGCAGGGCAGCACAGCACCTCCAAAGCGTAAAGCGCCAGTTGGGGCCACGTATCCAGCTTTGAAACCCAGTAGTTGTATGTAGCAGAGTGATCGGGAAGGAAGGTGGTATGGTCAGCAAGGTACTCCCTCACCATCTTTCTGAAGGCTTCCCCCCTACTCTGTCTAGACTGGGGACAGGTGACAGTCTTGCTGGGCTGCCATGAAACTGTCAAAGGCCTTGGGGAGTGTTCCCCTGCCCCTTGACAAGCTGCCGGCTCCACCGCTCCTCTCCCCCGCTCTTTGGCCCACAGAACGACGTCCTCTGGCGCTAGTGGTGTCAGATGGGAAGTACATTTTCAGCTTCTGCACCAGGGCCTGTTGATATTGATTCCCTCTCATACTGCGTTCCTCGGCAGGAATGAGAGTGGGAAAGTTCTGTTTGTACCGAGGGTCCAGGAGGGTGAACACCCAGTAATCTGTGTTTTCCCCAAAAAATATTTAACCCGATGGTCACGGGAAAGACAGCATAACATAAAGTCAGCCATGTGCGCCAGGGTCCCAACACGCAAGAACTCCCTCTCCTCACTAGCCTCAATTTCCTCCTCCTCCACCAATTCCTCCTCTTCAGGCCATACACGCTCAACAGCTAAGGATTGAGCATGGGTACCCTCTTCAGTGGCGGCACCAGTCTGCTCCTCTTCCTCCTCTTCTTCATCCTCCTCATCCTCTACTCGGTGGTGAGAAACAGACGTCAGGGTGGTCTGGCTATCTAGCGGCGGCTGTTCTTCACCCGTCTCCTGAGATGAAGGCAAAGTGTCAGACTTCAGGCTGAGCAGGGAGGTTTGAAGCAGACACAGCAGCGGGATGTTGAGGCTGATGATGGCGGCATCGCCGCTGACCATCTGTGTTGACTCCTCAAAGGGGCCCAGTACCTGACAGATAGCAGACATCCACATCCACTCCTCATTGTAGATTTGAGGTAGCTGACTGACCTGACTACCGCTTCTTACCAAGGTTGACATCTGGCATTCCACAATGGCTCTGCGTTGCTGGTAAACCCTGGCTACCATCTGGAAGGTGGAATTCTACCGCATGGGTACATCGCACAGCAGTCTGTGAGCCGGCAGTTGCAAGCTCCTTTGCACTGCCCTAAGGGTGGCAGCGTCCGTGGTTGACTTGCGGAAATGCGCACAGATGCGCCGTACCTTGGTGAGCAAGTCAGCCACATTGGGGTAGGTCTTAAGGAACCGCTGCACCACTAGGTTGAACACGTGGGCCAGGCATGGTACATGTGTGAGGCTGCCGAGTTGCAGAGCCGCCACCAGGTTTTGCCCGTTGTCTCACACAACCATGCCTGGTTTGAGGTTCTGCCGCGCGAGCCAAAGATCTGACTGCGCCGTGATGCCCTGCAACAGCTCCTGGGCCGTGTGCCTCTTGTCGCCTAAGCTCAGCAGTTTCAACACCGCCTGTTGGCGCTTACCCACCGCACTGCTGATACTACGAGATGGAGGCGACGTGCTCGTGGAGGGTAATAGAGAGGAGGAAGAAGAGGAGGAGAAAGAGGTATACAACTCCGCAACCGAGGTAGGCCCAGTAATCCTCGGTGTGGGCATCACATGAGACTCTGTCCCAGCCTCCACCAAGTTGACCCAATGTGCCGTCAGGAAGATATAGTGTCCCTGCCCGCCAGCACTTTTCCACGTGTCGTGGTTAGGTGGACCTTGTCGCTGACCGCGTTGGTCAGGGCACGGATGATGTTATCTGACACGTGCTGGTGTAGGCCTGGGACGGCACACTGTGAAAAGTAGTGGCGGCTGGGGACAGTACAGAGGGACAGCCACCGCCATGAGGTTCCTAAAAGCCTCTGTCTCTACCAGCCGATATGGCAGCATCTCCAGGCTCATTACACATTTAGGGCTTGTGCATGCAGGTGAGTGGCCGTGTATTTGCGCTTCCGTTCAAAGGTCTGCTGCAGGGACAGTTGAACGCTGCGCTTGGACACCTTGCTGGAGGGTGTGGAGCATAGTGGAGGTGAAGGGATGCGTGTAGGGTGGGAGGCACTGCCTGGGGCCTGGGTGGGGGGACTGACAGAGCCAGCACCTGCCACAGGGGAAGGAGCAGGGGTGCGACTTGCAGTCACTGAACGGCCTTGGTTCCACTGAGTGGGGTGTTTTGCAGGGCTGTGGTCGGTAAGCTGCAGCTCTGACTCCGACTCCTGAATTCATCAGGACCGACTCGGCCTCCTGCTCCTTCATAAATGGCCGGTCATATACCAGGGGAGATATCTATCACACCGGCTCAGCAGCTTCTCCCTAATGTCCTACATGATCTGAGGGAATATATACTGTATATACAGCAGCTTCTCCTGTGTGTGCAGTGGGTGCAGCCAGTCTCCAGCCTCCATGTCCTGAACTACTCACAACTAGACTAGATGGAGCAGGGGGGCTTTTCCTGCTGACATCTTCTATGTTTCTAACTAATATTCAACACAGAAACACAGAAACCCTGCTAACACTGCCAGATCCCTGTAATACAGAGAGGTCAGCCATAGTGATATAGAGGTCACACAGTATTATAGATGGTCACTGTGGGGGCACGCAAAAGCGCGCGCACACACACACACACACACACACACAGCCTGCTGCAGCCATAGTACATATACACACACACAGCCTGCTGCAGCCATAGTACATATACACACACACAGCCTGCTGCAGCCATAGTACATATACACACACACACACACACACACACACACAGCCTGCTGCAGCCATAGTACATACACACACACACAGCCTGCTGCAGCCATAGTACATACACACACACACACAGCCTGCTGCAGCCATAGTACATATACACACACAGCCTGCTGCAGCCATAGTACATACACACACACACACAGCCTGCTGCAGCCATAGCATACACACACACAGCCTGCTGCAGCCATAGTACATACACACACACACACAGCCTGCTGCAGCCATAGCATACACACACACAGCCTGCTGCAGCCATAGTACATATACACACACACACAGCCTGCTGCAGCCATAGTACATACACACACACACACACAGCCTGCTGCAGCCATAGCATACACACACACACACACAGCCTGCTGCAGCCATAGTACATACACACACACACACACACAGCCTGCTGCAGCCATAGTACATATACACACAGCCTACTGCAGCCATAGCATACACACACACGCACACAGCCTGCTGCAGCCATAGTACATACACACACACAGCCTGCTGAAGCCATAGTACACACACACACACACACAGCCTGCTGAAGCCATAGTACACACACACACGCACACACACAGCCTGCTGCAGCCATAGTACATACACACACACACGCAGCCTGCTGCAGCCATAGTACATACACACACACACACACACACACACACACAGCCTGCTGCAGCCATAGCATACACACACACACACAACCTGATGCAGCCATAGTACATACACACACACACACACACAGCCTGCTGCAGCCATAGTACATACACACACACACACACACACAAATACCTGCAGCCATAGAACACTGAAGGAAAACACACAATCTTCTCCCAGAGAGAAAACCCGGCACTGAGGACAGAGGTTACAGTTACACTACTTATCTCTCCTCCTCTATATTACACAGGATATCTCCATATTACACTGCTGCTCATATACAGTCATCCAGCATCCAGGAAGAGACCAGCACAGATCTCCCCCCGCACAATGGACTCTTCCAGCTCAGAAACAAACTGCCAAATAGTGACCGACAACCTCTCCCCGACCACCCAGTGTCCTATTACTGATATATTCCCCGACCACCCTTATGTAATAGGGCCAGTGTCCTATTACTGATATATTCCCCGACCACCCTTATGTAATAGGGCCAGTGTCCTATTACTGATATATTCCCCGACCACCCAGTGTCCTATTACTGATATATTCCCCGACCACCCTTATCTAATAGGGCCAGTGTCCTATTACTGATATATTCCCCGACCACCCTTATGTAATAGGGCCAGTGTCCTATTACTGATATATTCCCCGACCACCCTTATGTAATAGGGCCAGTGTCCTATTACTGATATATTCCCCGACCACCCTTATCTAATAGGGCCAGTATCCTATTACTGATATATTCCCCGACCACCCAGTGTCCTATTACTGATATATTCCCCGACCACCCTTATCTAATAGGGCCAGTGTCCTATTACTGATATATTCCCCGACCACCCTTATGTAATAGGGCCAGTGTCCTATTACTGATATATTCCCCGACCACCCAGTGTCCTATTACTGATATATTCCCCGACCACCCTTATGTAATAGGGCCAGTGTCCTATTACTGATATATTCCCCGACCACCCTTATGCAATAGGGCCAGTGTCCTATTACTGATATATTCCCCGACCACCCAGTGTCCTATTACTGATATATTCCCCGACCACCCTTATCTAATAGGGCCAGTGTCCTATTACTGATATATTCCCCGACCACCCTTATGTAATAGGGCCAGTGTCCTATTACTGATATATTCCCCGACCACCCAGTGTCCTATTACTGATATATTCCCCGACCACCCTTATGTAATAGGGCCAGTGTCCTATTACTGATATATTCCCCGACCACCCTTATGTAATAGGGCCAGTGTCCTATTACTGATATATTCCCCGACCACCCTTATGTAATAGGGCCAGTGTCCTATTACTGATATATTCCCCGACCACCCAGTGTCCTATTACTGATATATTCCCCGACCACCCTTATGTAATAGGGCCAGTGTCCTATTACTGATATATTCCCTGACCACCCTTATGTTATAGGGCCAGTGTCCTATTACTGATATATTCCCCGACCACCCAGTGTCCTATTACTGATATATTCCCGACCACCCTTATGTAATAGGGCCAGTGTCCTATTACTGATATATTCCCCGACCACCCAGTGTCCTATTACTGATATATTCCCCGACCACCCTTATGTAATAGGGCCAGTGTCCTATTACTGATATATTCCCCGACCACCCTTATGTAATAGGGCCAGTGTCCTATTACTGATATATTCCCCGACCACCCTTATGTAATAGGGCCAGTGTCCTATTACTGATATATTCCCCGACCACCCTTATGTAATAGGGCCAGTGTCCTATTACTGATATATTCCCCGACCACCCTTATGTAATAGGGCCAGTGTCCTATTACTGATATATTGCCCAACCACCCTTATGTAATAGGGTAATAGTATTATCACTATTACTATGTGTGACTGGTTGTTATCACTATTACTATGTGTGACTGGTTGTTATCACTATTACTATGTGTGACTGGTTGTTATCACTATTACTATGCACTTTTCTTTTATTGTTTCAGGACCCAAGACTGTGTTTTTCTGGGCGCCGATAATGAAATGGGTAAGCGATTGTCAGAATGAAATGGAAAATTTATAATAAATTAGACATTTATGATTTTTTTTATTTAAATTTGTCCTTCCAACAGTGGGCTCAGCCCGTCCCCTTTAGCCACTGGTCACACAGGTAAGATTCGACATGAACGTGCAGCCGCCGCGGGGGGGGGGCCTGGCGGGCCGTGCAGCCGTCGCGGGGGGTAGCCTGGCGGGCCGTGCAGCCGTCGCCGGGGGGAGCCTGGCGGGCCGTGCAGCCGTCGCCGGGGGGAGCCTGGCGGGCCGTGCAGCCGTCGCCGGGGGGAGCCTGGCGGGCCGTGCAGCCGTCGCGGGGGGGAGCCTGGCGGGCCGTGCAGCCGTCGCGGGGGGGAGCCTGGCGGGCCGTGCAGCCGTCGCGGGGGGGAGCCTGGCGGGCCGTGCAGCCGTCGCGGGGGGGAGCCTGGCGGGCCGTGCAGCCGTCGCGGGGGGGAGCCTGGCGGGCCGTGCAGCCGTCGCGGGGGGGAGCCTGGCGGGCCGTGCAGCCGCCGCGGGGTGGAGCCTGGTGGCGACTCTAGTTGGGGTGTCTCCTGTACACATTAGAAAGTAGGTGGGTGCAGAGGTCTCTTCTCTGTGTATATGGGGGGCCTCTGACAATCTCCTGTAGTCTGCATGTTGCTTATGCAGACAGAACATCTTTGAGCCCTATTACATGGAGCAATAATCTGCAGAATCAGGCCGTGTAGTAAAGACAACAATCAGCTTATGGCAATGATCATTGTCTGTTCATGTCTCTTGGTCCTGAGTAGTGATGTAACGATAACAGAATTTTGAGTTCGATACCAATACCAACTTTTTTTCATCAATGCTCGATACCAATTCAAAACTTAATAAATTATAATAAAAAACAAAAAACAAACACCGCAAGTATAGAAATGACCCCCATCCCCACTTAGTTTTTTTAGTTCGATACTCGATACCAGTTCGATACCTTGAAAAAAATACACCCCCCCTTATAAGATTAGCCCCCTCCTCTCCTGACATCCTCTGTGCTGCTGTAACCCCCCCATAAATCACCCCCCTCCTCTCCTGACATCCTCTGTACTGCTGTGTCCTCTCCTATAAGATCAGCCCCCTCCTCTCCTGACATCCTCTGTACTGCTGTGTCCTCTCCTATAAGATCAGCCCCCTCCTCTCCTGACATCCTCTGTGCTGCTGTAACCCCCCCCCATAAATCACCCCCCTCCTCTCCTGACATCCTCTGTACTGCTGTGTCCTCTCCTATAAGATCAGCACCCTCCTCTCCTGACATCCTCTGTGCTGCTGTGACCCTCCCCTATTAGATCAGCCCCCTCCTCCTGACATCCTCTGTGCTGCTGTGACCTCTTCTATAAGATCAGCCCCTTCCTCTCCTGACATCCTCTGTGCTGCTGGGACGCTGTGACCTCCCCTATAAGATCAGCCCCCTCCTCTCCTTGCATCCTCTGTGCTGCTGTGACCTCCCCTATAGATCAGCCCCCTCCTCTCCTGACATCCTCTGTGCAGCTGTGACCTCCCCTATAAGATCAGCCCCCTCCTCTCCTGACATCCTCTGTGCTGCTGTGACCTCCCCTATAGATCAGCCCCCTCCTCTCCTGACATCCTCTGTGCAGCTGTGACCTCCCCTATAAGATCAGCCCCCTCCTCTCCTGACATCCTCTGTGCTGCTGGGACGCTGTGACCTCCCCTATAAGATCAGCCCCCTCCTCTCCTGACATCCTCTGTGCAGCTGTGACCTCCCCTATAGATCAGACCCCTCCTCTCCTGACATACTCTGTGCTGCTGTGTCCTCCCCTATAGATCAGCCCCCTCCTCTCCTGACATCCTCTTTGCAGCTGTGACCTCCCCTATAGATCAGCCCCCTCCTCTCCTGACATCCTCTGTGCAGCTGTGGCCTCCCCCCCCATAGATCAGCCCCCTCCTCTCCTGACATCCTCTGTGCTGCTGTGACCCCCCCCCCCCCAAAGATCAGCCCCCTCCTCTCCTGACATCCTCTGTGCTGCTGGGACGCTGTGACCTCCCCTATAAGATCAGCCCCCTCCTCTCCTGACATCCTCTGTGCAGCTGTGTCCTCCCCTATAGATCAGCCCCCTCCTCTGCTGACATCCTCTGTGCTGCTGTGACCTCACCTATAGATCAGCCCCCTCCTCTCCTGACATCCTCTGTGCTGCTGTGTCCTCCCCTATAAGATCAGCCCCCTCCTCTCCTGACATCCTCTGTGCTGCTGTGACCTCCTCTATAGTATCAGCCTCCTCCTCTCCTGACATCCTCTGTGCTGCTGTGTCCTCTCCTATAAGATCAGCCCCATCCTCTCCTAACATCCTCTGTGCTGCTGTGTCCTCCCCTATAGATCAGCCCCCTCCTCTCCTGACATCCTCTGTGCTGCTGTGTCCTCCCCTATAGATCAGCATCCTCCTCTCCTGACATCCTCTGTGCTGCTGTGTCCTCTCCTATAGATCAGCCCCCTCCACTCCTAACATCCTCTGTGCTGCTGTGTCCTCCCCTATAGATCAGCCCCCTCCTCTCCTGACATCCCCTGTGCTGCTGTGTCCTCCCCTATAGATCAGCCCCCTCCTCTCCTGACATCCCCTGTGCTGCTGTGTCCTCCCCTATAGATCAGCCCCCTCCTCTCCTGACATCCTCTGTGCTGCTGTGTCCTCCCCTATAGATCAGCCCCCTCCTCTCCTGACATCCTCTGTGCTGCTGTGTCCTCCCCTATAGATCAGCACCCTCCTCTCCTGACATCTTCTGTGCTGCTGTGTCCTCCCCTATAGATCAGCACCCTCCTCTCCTGACATCCTCTGTGCTGCTGTGTCCTCCCCTATAGATCAGCACCCTCCTCTCCTGACATCCTCTGTGAAGCAAGGGACAAAACATTATGTTTATTGGGGACAGCATGGGGGGGCAGTAGTGGATTATAATGTGGGCGGATTGACGGGGGGGGGGGGGGGGGGGGGGGGTCCAGGTTGGGTGAACAGGCCAGGGCCCAGGCTACATTTAATCGGCAACTGGGTACAGACTACAACCCCCACACTGCAGGGAGCTGGTGAAGGCTGCCAGGTCTGGACAGACAGGAGAGGGTTACTCTGCCTGGCAGATCCGTTCCTGTCAGAGGGCAGGGGTGTAAGGGCAGGAATGGGGGGGCACACTAGAGGGCAGGGATGTGGGGGGGGCACACTAGAGGGCAGGGATGTGGGGGGCACACTAGAGGGCAGGGATGTGGGGGGAACACTAGAGGGCAGGGATGTGGGGGGGGCACACTAGAGGGCAGGGATGTGGGGGGGGCACACTAGAGGGCAGGGATGTGGGGGGGGCACACTAGAGGGCAGGGATGTGGGGGGGGCACACTAGAGGGCAGGGATGTGGGGGGGGGCACACTAGAGGGCAGGGATGTGGGGGGGGGCACACTAGAGGGCAGGGATGTGGGGGGGGCACACTAGAGGGCAGGGATGTGGGGGGGCACACTAGAGGGCAGGGATGTGGGGGGGGCACACTAGAGGGCAGGGATGTGGGGGGGGCACACTAGAGGGCAGGGATGTGGGGGGGGGGCACACTAGAGGGCAGGGATGTGGGGGGGGCACACTAGAGGGCAGGGATGTGTGTGGGGGGGCACACTAAAGGGGGCACACATCCCCTGCTCTCACTTACTGCGGTACCTGTGGACACTCAGCATGAGGTTTGTCAAAGCAGAGGGGAGGGGGGATTTGTAATGGGATCTTATTTAAGGTGGAACAGACAACCTGAACCTCGGGCACCAGGAAGATTAACCTTTGCTGCTGGCCAAGATTCAGGCTGTCTGTTCCACCTTAAACAAGCTCCCTTTACAAATCCCCCCTCCCCTCAGCTCCGGGAAGCCCCCAGCTGTCAGGCCTCCGTTCCTCCTGCATATACATGTGTGCATATACCGAGAGTGTGCACACATGAATATGCATAGGAACAGCACCGGGGATGGACAGAGAGCGAGCGGGCGGGCATCAGCCCCTCAGTCACTAACCTCACACTGAGTGCAGCCCTAGACGCAGCTCCTCACACCGGCTGCATTCCAGGAGGTACAGGAGGCTGTGGTGTGACGGGAGGCTGCGGTGTGACGGGAGGCTGCGGGTGATTAGCAGCGGGGGGCTGTTACACACAGTAGCCGACCCCACTGCTTCTGGAGAGGCTCAGGATGGGACAGATGTGACAGCGGCTTCTGCACAGTTACATAGCCGGCACATGCGATCGCTGTGTGCCGGCTATAACTTATCCCTGCAGTGAGCGGAGGAAGGGGCGGGCGGCGGAGGAAGTGACGCCAGGGGGCAGGGGGCTGTACTCAGAGAACATGGCCTCTGCTAGCCGCCGGCTGTGTTCTCTGCTCTATACTTTATGTTAAGCTGCATTATTAGGCAGCTTAAAGCGTAACCGTCATTTCAGGGTCATTTTTTTGAAAACATTAAATATCAACAGTTCAAGCGATTTTAAGAAACTCTGTAATAGGTTTTATGTACCAAAAGAGTTTCCTTCTGTACTGAAAAAGCAATCTCCCAGCCTCCCCCCTCACTGCAGAAGAAGCAGGATTTCTGTCTCCATTATGTGGCTATGGAGAGGGGAGGGGCTGTTAGGAGTGAGTGAGCACAGAGCAGTCCCGCGCAGCACAACACCCTGCAATCTTCTCTCAGTAAGTTCATAGATAAGCACTGACCTTTATGACCCCAGAATCCTGCGTTTTAGGTGCCCAGAGAGTCTACAAACAGCTGACCTCCATGTCACCTCTTCCTGCTCCCTCATCTCCCTCGGCCCCTCCCCCCTTCATAGGCTTACAATGGAGAGAGCAGAGCCAGTCTTCACTGGCTTCTCTGTAATGAAGAGGTGTTTGCCTGATAATGCACAGATAATAAGTCGGGGGGGAGGCTGGGAGATTGCTTCTTGAGGACAGAAGGAGGCTTTTATGGCTGATAAAACCTATTACAGAGTTTCTTAAAAACGCTTATACTACTGATTTCTGCAATAAAAAAAAACATGACAGTTACGCTTTAATATAAAGTATCGATACCAGGAAATCCTCGTACCGAATCGTTTTTCTTGCCCGAAATATCGATAGTAGTATCGATATTTCGGTGCATCGTGCATCCCTACCCCCACTGTCAGGTCAGTACGAACCAATTTATGTTCCTCTAATTTTATTACTTTAAAAATAAAGTCCCCATTATTTAAAATAAATAAAAACTTGCCCAGCTCCCTTTTTTTCCATCTCTCCGGCTGTCTGGCTGGGGGGGGAGGGGCAGTGATCTGTAGATTTATTTAGTACCATGTTTTTATGTGGTACTGAACTGGGTGGTTTCTGCGCTTGCTGTGTTTATTGTGCGTGATCAGGAAGGTGACAGGTAGTATGGACAATAACACTTCAGCTGCCAGGGATGGGGGTTGTAGTCATTTAACACACACTTCAGATATCAGGGGGGTGATGGGGGTACTAGTCATGTAACACACACCAGCTATCAGGGGAGGCTGGTGATTGTAGTCACATAACACACACGTCTGCTATCGGGGGACAATGGGGGTAGTAGTCACGTAACACACATGTCTATTGGGGGAGGATGGGGGTTGTAGTCATATAACACACACCTGCTATCAGGGGGAGGATGGGGGTTGTAGTCATGTAAAACACCAGCCAGCAGGGGGGTGATTGTAGTTGCATTATTTGTCAGGGCATGCTGACCACTTACCCAGCAGGGTGACCTGGATTTGGGCGGCAGGTTAATCTGAAGGCTACAACCTCCGCCCCCCTTCCCTTCCCACATTGTTAATGTCTGCAGCGGGAGTTTCCTGACTGCCCCGGCCTCCCGCCCCTCCTCACACTCCTGCCGCCCCCACCTCTACATTCCATCCAGATGTAGTGGCCGCATCTCCTCCAGCCTTCTCCTCTGCCCGCAGTCGTTAGCAGCGGACGTCTGCTACACACAGTAGCCGGCCCCTGCTGTATATGGAGCAGGCTCCGGACGGGGTAATACCGCTGTCTGTGTGACAGCGGCATCTACATTGTATAATAGCCGAGACAAGCAATCGTTATGTGCCGGCTATTTGAATTTGGCGCCGATGGGGGAAGAGTGTGCGCGGGCCGAGGAGATGACAGGTGGGAGCAGGGGGCGGCACACAGAGGACATGGCCGGCAGTTCTCTGCACTATACTTTATGTAAACTGCATAATAGCACCGTTTAACATAAAGTATCGATACCAGGAAATCCTGGTATTCAACCATTTTTTGGCCTGGAATATTGATAGTAGTATCGATATTTCGGTGAATCGTGCATCACTAGTCCAGACCTAAAATCATTGGCCGCTAATCGCACTTCACAACGTGTAATAGTGATACATGGCTACGTGTAATAGTGACACATGGCTACGTGTAATAGTGATAATAGTGATACATGTGTAATAGTGACACATGGCTACGTATAATAGTGATACATGGCTACGTATAATAGTGATACATGGCTGCGTGTAATAGTGACACATGGCTCCGTGTAATAGTGACACATGGCTCCGTGTAATAGTGACACATGGCTCCGTGTAATAGTGACACATGGCTACGTGTAATAGTGACACATGGCTATGTCTAATAGTGACACATGGCTATGTCTAATAGTGACACATGGCTACGTATAATAGTGACACATGGCTCCGTGTAATAGTGACACATGGCTACGTATAATAGTGACACATGGCTCCGTGTAATAGTGACACATGGCTACGTGTAATAGTGACACATGGCTCCGTGTAATAGTGACACATGGCTCCGTGTAATAGTGACACATGGCTCCGAGTAATAGTGACACATGGCTCCGTGTAATAGTGATACATGGCTCCGTGTAATAGTGACACATGGCTCCGTGTAATAGTGACACATGGCTCCGTGTAATAGTGACACATGGCTACGTGTAATAGTGACACATGGCTGCGTGTAATAGTGATACATGGCTGCGTGTAATAGTGATACATGGCTGCGTGTAATAGTGATACATGGCTGCGTGTAATAGTGACACATGGCTACGTGTAATAGTGATACATGGCTGCGTGTAATAGTGATACATGGCTACGTGTAATAGTGACACATGGCTACGTGTAATAGTGACACATGGCTACGTGTAATAGTGACACATGGCTCCGTGTAATAGTGACACATGGCTCCGTGTAATAGTGACACATGGCTCCGTGTAATAGTGACACATGGCTCCGTGTAATAGTGACACATGGCTCCGTGTAATAGTGATACATGGCTACGTGTAATAGTGATACTACGTGTAATAGTGATACATGGCTCCGTGTAATAGTGACACATGGCTCCGTGTAATAGTGACACATGGCTCCGTGTAATAGTGACACAT
The DNA here is from genome assembly GCA_027789725.1 of Dendropsophus ebraccatus. Classification (NCBI taxonomy): domain Eukaryota; kingdom Metazoa; phylum Chordata; class Amphibia; order Anura; family Hylidae; genus Dendropsophus; species Dendropsophus ebraccatus. Next base: position 560,666 of record JAQFWZ010000099.1, read on the forward strand.
GGCTCCGTGTAATAGTAACACATGGCTCCGTGTAATAGTGACACATGGCTACGTGTAATAGTGATACATGGCTACGTGTAATAGTGACACATGGCTATGTCTAATAGTGACACATGGCTATGTCTAATAGTGACACATGGCTCCGTGTAATAGTGATACTACGTGTAATAGTGACACATGGCTACGTGTAATAGTGACACATGGCTCCGTGTAATAGTGACACATGGCTCCGTGTAATAGTGACACATGGCTCCGTGTAATAGTGATACATGGCTACGTGTAATAGTGATACATGGCTCCGTGTAATAGTGATACATCAGTATGTGTAATAGTGATACATGGCTCCGTGTAATAGTGATACATGGCTACGTGTAATAGTGATACATGGCTACGTGTAATGGTGATACATGGCTACGTGTAATAGTGATACATGGCTACGTGTAATAGTGATACATGGCTACGTGTAATAGTGATACATGGCTACGTGTAATAGTGATACATGGCTGCGTGTAATAGTGATACATGGCTGCGTGTAATAGTGACACATGGCTGCGTGTAATAGTGACACATGGCTACGTGTAATAGTGATACTACGTGTAATAGTGACACATGGCTACGTGTAATAGTGATACATGGCTCCGTGTAATAGTGATACATGGCTACGTGTAATAGTGATGGCTCCGTGTAATAGTGACACATGGCTCCGTGTAATAGTGACACATGGCTCCGTGTAATAGTGATACATGGCTACGTGTAATAGTGATACATGGCTACGTGTAATAGTGACACATGGCTACGTGTAATAGTGACACATGGCTCCGTGTAATAGTGACACATGGCTCCGTGTAATAGTGACACATGGCTCCGTGTAATAGTGACACATGGCTCCGTGTAATAGTGACACATGGCTCCGTGTAATAGTGACACATGGCTCCGTGTAATAGTGACACATGGCTCCGTGTAATAGTGACACTACGTGTAATAGTGACACATGGCTACGTGTAATAGTGACACATGGCTACGTGTAATAGTGACACATGGCTACGTGTAATAGTGACACATGGCTACGTGTAATAGTGATACATGACTACGTGTAATAGTGACACATGGCTCCGTGTAATAGTGATACATGGCTATGTGTAATAGTGACACATGGCTGCGTGTAATAGTGATACATGGCTGCGTGTAATAGTGATACATGGCTACGTGTAATAGTGATACATGGCTACGTGTAATAGTGATACATGGCTACGTGTAATGGTGATACATGGCTACGTGTAATAGTGATACATGGCTACGTGTAATAGTGATACATGGCTACGTGTAATAGTGATACATGGCTACGTGTAATAGTGATACATGGCTACGTGTAATAGTGATACATGGCTGCGTGTAATAGTGATACATGGCTGCGTGTAATAGTGATACATGGCTGCGTGTAATAGTGACACATGGCTGCGTGTAATAGTGACACATGGCTACGTGTAATAGTGATACTACGTGTAATAGTGATACATGGCTACGTGTAATAGTGACACATGGCTCCGTGTAATAGTGATACATGGCTACGTGTAATAGTGATACTACGTGTAATAGTGATACATGGCTACGTGTAATAGTGACACATGGCTCCGTGTAATAGTGATACATGGCTACGTATAATAGTGATACTACGTGTAATAGTGATACATGGCTACGTGTAATAGTGATACATGGCTCCGAGTAATAGTGACACATGGCTCCGAGTAATAGTGACACATGGCTACGTGTAATAGTGATACATGGCTCCGTGTAATAGTGATACATGGCTACGTGTAATAGTGATGGCTCCGTGTAATAGTGACACATGGCTCCGTGTAATAGTGACACATGGCTCCGTGTAATAGTGATACATGGCTCCGTGTAATAGTGATACATGGCTACGTGTAATAGTGACACATGGCTACGTGTAATAGTGACACATGGCTCCGTGTAATAGTGACACATGGCTCCGTGTAATAGTGACACATGGCTCCGTGTAATAGTGACACATGGCTCCGTGTAATAGTGACACATGGCTCCGTGTAATAGTGACACATGGCTCCGTGTAATAGTGACACATGGCTCCGTGTAATAGTGACACATGGCTCCGTGTAATAGTGACACTACGTGTAATAGTGATACATGGCTACGTGTAATAGTGATACATGGCTACGTGTAATAGTGATACATGGCTACGTGTAATAGTGATACATGGCTACGTGTAATAGTGACACATGGCTACGTGTAATAGTGACACTACGTGTAATAGTGATACATGGCTACGTGTAATAGTGATACATGGCTACGGGTAATAGTGATACATGGCTACGTGTAATAGTGATACATGGCTCCGTGTAATAGTGATACATGGCTCCGTGTAATAGTGATACATGGCTCCGTGTAATAGTGACACATGGCTACGTGTAATAGTGACACATGGCTACGTGTAATAGTGACACATGGCTACGTGTAATAGTGATACATGACTACGTGTAATAGTGACACATGGCTACGTGTAATAGTGACACATGGCTACGTGTAATAGCGATACATGGCTCCGTGTAATAGCGACACATGGCTACGTGTAATAGTGACACATGGCTACGTGTAATAGCGACACATGGCTACGTGTAATAGCGACACATGGCTACTTGTAATAGTGATACATCAGTATGTGTAATAGTGATACATGGCTATGTGTAATAGCGATACATGGCTCCGTGTAATAGTGACACATGGCTACGTGTAATAGTGATACATGGCTACGTGTAATAGTGATACTACGTGTAATAGTGATACATGGCTGCGTGTAATAGTGATACATGGCTACGTGTAATAGTGATACATGGCTGCGTGTAATAGTGATACATGGCTCTGTGTAATAGTGATACATGGCTACGTGTAATAGTAATACATGGCTACGTGTAATAGTGATACATGGCTACGTGTAATAGTGATACATGGCTACGTGTAATAGTGATACATGGCTACGTGTAATAGTTATACATGGCTACGTGTAATAGTGATACATGGCTACGTGTAATAGTGATACATGGCTACGTGTAATAGTGATACATGGCTACGTGTAATAGCGACACATGGCTACGTGTAATAGCGACACATGGCTACGTGTAATAGCGACACATGGCTACGTGTAATAGCGACACATGGCTACGTGTAATAGCGACACATGGCTACGTGTAATAGTGATACATCAGTATGTGTAATAGTGATACATGGCTATGTGTAATAGTGATACGTGGCTACGTGTAATAGTGACACGTGGCTACGTGTAATAGTGACACGTGGCTGTGTGCGTGGTGACACGTGGCTGCGTGCGGTGGTGACACGTGGCTTGGTGCGTCGGTGCGTGGTGACACGTGGCTTGGTGCGGCGGTGCGTGGTGACACATGGATTGGTGCGGTTGTGACACGTGGCTGTGTGCGGTGGTGTGTGGTGGCTTGGTGCGGCGGTGCGTGGTGACACATAAATTGGTGCGGTTGTGACACGTGGCTGTGTGTGGTGGCACGTGGCTGCGTGTAGTGGTGCGGTGGTGACACGTGGCTGCGTGCGGTAGTGACACATGGCTGCGTGCGGTGGTGCGGTGGTGACACGTGGCTGCGTGCGGTGGTGACACATGGCTGCGTGCGGTGGTGCATGGTGGCACGTGGCTGCGTGTAGTGGTGCGGTGGTGACATGTGGCTTGGTGCGGTGGTGTTATGTGGCTGCGTGCGGTAGTGACACATGGCTGCGTGCGGTAGTGACACATGGCTGCGTGCGGTGGTGCGGTAGTGACACGTGGCTGCGTGTAGTGATGCGGTGGTGACATGTGGCTTGGTGCGGTGGTGTTATGTGGCTGCGTGCGGTAGTGACACGTGGCTGCGTGCGGTGGTGCGTGGTGGCACGTGGCTGCGTGTTATGTGGCTGCGTGCGGTAGTGACACATGGCTGCGTGCGGTAGTGACACATGGCTGCGTGCGGTGGTGCGGTAGTGACACGTGGCTGCGTGTAGTGATGCGGTGGTGACATGTGGCTTGGTGCGGTGGTGTTATGTGGCTGCGTGCGGTAGTGACACGTGGCTGCGTGCGGTGGTGCGTGGTGGCACGTGGCTGCGTGTAGTGGTGCGGTGGTGACATGTGGCTTGGTGCGGTGGTGTTATGTGGCTGCGTGCGGTAGTGACACATGGCTGCGTGCGGTGGTGCGGTAGTGACACGTGGCTGCGTGCGGTGGTGCGGTAGTGACACATGGCTGCGTGTGGTGGTGCGGTAGTGACACATGGCTGCGTGCGGTGGTGCGGTGGTGACACGTGGCTGCGTGCGGTGGTGCGGTGGTGACACGTGGCTACACTCCCCGCAGCTGCCAGTACAGCCGCTCTCTGAGGTGACAGACGGCTCAGCCTGGCTCCCCTGCAGTCGCCGGTGGTCACACTGCTTCTGCTAGGCCTCAGGCACCTCCTGCGATCTTTGGCTGAGAGCGTCTCGTCCTCTGGGGGACACGTGCAGTATCAGTGATAGGTTGTGCTATGTCATGTGACACTCTCCAGCACGCTCCACCTCATTGCTCACCTGTATGGGCATCCTGAGGACGCCTGGGGGGGGGGGGGGTCAGGCCGGCTGCAGCCTGTTCTGGAGCCGGGACGTTACTTCTCTCATATCCACGTCCAATGATCAGGGTTTTGTTCACTTTTACATTCATATTGTATCTTACCATCTGTATTCATTGTATCTTTTATAACTGTAGGGTTTGGTGATTGCCGGATTAGCAGATATGACCAGACCAGCAGAAAAGTTAAGCACCGCTCAATCTGGAGTGCTCACAGCTACTGGTAGGTTGTTATATTAAAGGGGAACTTTTTCTCATAGTGAGTGAGTAACATAGTGAGTGATCTCATAGTAAGTGAGTCATATAGTGTGTAACATAGTGAGTGATCTCATAGTAAGTGAGTAACATAGTGAGTGATCTCATAGTAAGTGAGTAACATAGTGAGTGATCTCATAGTGAGTGAGTAACATAGTGAGTGATCTCATAGTAAGTGAGTAACATAGTGAGTGATCTCATAGTAAGTGAGTGATATAGTGTGTAACATAGTGAGTGATCTCATAGTAAGTGAGTAACATAGTGAGTGATCTCATAGTGAGTGAGTAACATAGTGAGTAATCTCATAGTAAGTGAGTGATAGTGTGTAACATAGTGAGTGATCTCATAGTGAGTGAGTAACATAGTGAGTGATCTCATAGTAAGTGAGTGATATAGTGTGTAACATAGTGAGTGATCTCATAGTGAGTGAGTAACATAGTGAGTGATCTCATAGTAAGTGAGTAACATAGTGAGTGATCTCATAGTAAGTGAGTAACATAGTGAGTGATCTCATAGTAAGTGAGTGATATAGTGAGTGATCTCATAGTGAGTGAGTAACATAGTGAGTGATCTCATAGTAAGTGAGTAACATAGTGAGTGATCTCATAGTAAGTGAGTGATATAGTGTGTAACATAGTGAGTGATCTCATAGTGAGTGAGTAACATAGTGAGTGATCTCATAGTAAGTGAGTAACATAGTGAGTGATCTCATAGTAAGTGAGTAACATAGTGAGTGATCTCATAGTAAGTGAGTAACATAGTGAGTGATCTCAGTGAGTGATATAGTGAGTGATCTCATAGTAAGTGAGTGATATAGTGAGTGATCTCATAGTGAATGATCTCATAGTAAGTGAGTGATATAGTGTGTAACATAGTGAGTGATCTCATAGTAAGTGAGTAACATAGTGAGTGATCTCATAGTAAGTGAGTAACATAGTGAGTGATCTCATAGTAAGTGAGTAACATAGTGAGTGATCTCATAGTAAGTGAGTAACAGTGAGTGATCTCATAGTAAGTGAGTAACATAGTGAGTGATCTCATAGTAAGTGAGTAACATAGTGAGTGATCTCCTAGTAAGTGAGTGATATAGTGAGTAATCTCCTAGTAAGTGAGTAACATAGTGAGTGATCTCATAGTAAGTGTGTAACATAGTGAGTGATCTCATAGTGAGTGATATAGTGAGTGATCTCATAGTGAATGATCTCATAGTAAGTGAGTGATATAGTGTGTAACATAGTGATCTCATAGTGAGTGAGTAACATAGTGAGTGATCTCATAGTAAGTGAGTAACATAGTGAGTGATCTCATGGTAAGTAACATAGTGAGTGATCTCATAGTGAGTGAGTAACATAGTGAGTGATCTCATAGTAAGTGATCTCATAGTGAGTGACATAGTGAGTGATCTCATAGTGAGTGACATAGTGAGTGATCTCATAGTGAGTGACATAGTGAGTGATCTCATAGTGAATGATCTCATAGTAAGTGAGTGATATAGTGAGTGATCTCATAGTAAGTGATCTCATAGTGAGTGACATAGTGAGTGATCTCATAGTGAGTGATCTCATAGTGAGTGACATAGTGAGTGATCTCATAGTGAGTGATATAGTGAGTGATCTTATAGTAAGTGAGTAACATAGTGAGTAATCTCCTAGTAAGTGAGTGATATAGTGAGTAATCTCCTAGTGAGTAATTTAGTAAGTGAGTAATTGGCTATTGGGGTGCGTGGGAACCATTGGGGGGGGGAGTGCGTGGGGACCATTGGGGGGGGGGGGAGTGCGTGGGGACCATTGGGGGGGGGGAGTGCGTGGGGACCATTGGGGGGGGGAGTGCGTGGGGACCTTTGGGGGGGGGAGTGCGTGGGGACCATTGGGGGGAGGAGTGCGTGGGGACCATTGGGGGGAGGAGTGCGTGGGGACCATTGGGGGGGGGGGGAGTGCGTGGGGACCATTGGGGGGGGGGGGAGTGCGTGGGGACCATTGGGGGGGGGGGGAGTGCGTGGGGACCATTGGGGGGGGGGGGAGTGCGTGGGGACCATTGGGGGGGGGAGTGCGTGGGGACCATTGGGGGGGGGGAGTGCGTGGGGACCATTGGGGGGAGGAGTGCGTGGGGACCATTGGGGGGAGGAGTGCGTGGGGACCATTGGGGGGGGGGGGGGGGAGTGTGCGTATCCCCTGCTGTGCTGCTGTAGCGTGAGCTGCGGACGTCAGATTCTTTGTCCGTTCATTGTACCCTTTGTACTTCTTCCCTTTCCCAGGGCTGATATGGTCCCGGTATTCTCTGGTCATCATCCCTAAGAACTGGTCTCTCTTTGCTGTGAACTTCTTTGTGGGCTGTGCAGGAGGATCTCAGCTCTTCAGGATATGGCGGTATGTTTTCCGTCTCATCTATGGACCCTCACTAGGATACAATAACCCGCTGTTTGTTTCCCAGCTCGCTCTTCCGTTACGTCTCAGCAGATACTTCTGGTCTTTTGTTGGTTTTTTGCTCTTCTTTATGTCTCCGCCTCCACACCTGCCTCTCTGGCCGTTTCTCGTATACACATCGTCGGTCTACGTAGCGTCTAGATTTCCCGATCATGTCCAGTCAGGGTATACGTCAGAGGTGGCCGAGAGGAGTGGGAGGTGGGAGCTACATTTCTCATGTCCGTGTGCTGAGACTTCTCTCTATGGGCTATTGAATGATGGGGCCACAATAACAAAATGGGAAAAGTCATATGCTCAGAAAACTTTCCAAATTATTGGTCGGCTCTCCTCCAACACTGTTCACACTAGGCAGGAGCACGCTGCTATGGCTGAAATTGTAAAAAAAACAACAGAAGAAATTGCGCAAGTAAATAGAGGTAGAACATAAGTCTTTATTTGAATATATAAGTTGATAAAGTGACACAGAATGAAATATGGGATAAAACCAAGCGGGAAGGAAGAGATCAGTGAGGTAAGTAATAGTGGGAGAGTTGGTTAATGGGGTAAGTGTTATTACAACATCCCCCCCTAGTGGTCACTATCTGTATGGAAGCCTAAGCCAAAAAGTCAATTGGAGAAAACTCCTAACTGCAGGGCAAAATAAATTTAAGGAGGGGGGGGTATGCAACCCCCCCACAGGCTAATGCCAGAAAGAGTGTCCGTGAAAAAACCAAAGTGGAATCAATAATTACAACTATACACAGAAAAAGTAAGTGAACACAGAGAAGAGCCACACGGACATCTTACCACCCGCCTGGTTAGAAGCAGCCCCCCCCCCCCCAACTGCTAAAAAACTCCCACAAAAATAACGAGTCTCTTGGTTACTATTTGCAATGATTTCTTTTTTCTGTGTTCCAGTTGGGGGAGCGGCTGCCCCTATTAGATCGCGCTCTCCACCTGTCTCACCCAGGTGGTGCAATTATTTTGCAGCTATTAGACGGATCTTGCATGCCCAGAGCATAGGCGTATTACTCGCCATGGAGAGGCCATTACAGTGTAGGGTCCGCCCCGAGCATGAGACCACCTTACCGTGGTGGATCGTGGGGCTGCTATTCACTATTGTCATGTCTATGGTGGGTCTGTATCTTGCTGTTGCATTTTCTGTGTTTTTATAGTGTATTGTGCCCTGATGGATGTGTAAGCAGCCGTATGTGCACAGCAGGATGGTAGACGGGGAACTTACCGTATTCATCCCCCAGTGGCTGCAGCTGCATGTGGAGATCCGGCCAGAAGATGCAACAGATCCAGGGAAATGATAGGGGTGGAGCCTAATAAACAAGGGCTACTTACCTCTCCCTGTGCCCCTGCAGTGCTGCCTTTCCTCTCTTGGGCCTCTTGCCTGACTCCTGGATCATAATCTCCAGCAATGTCACAACCCGACCAATAGATTACTGCGGGAGGAGAGGATACGCCCTCACAGGGAGTACTGCGGGAGGAGAGAATACGCCCTCACAGGGAGTACTGCTGGAGGAGAGGATACGCCCTCACAGGGAGTACTGCGGGAGGAGAGGATACGCCCTCACAGGGAGTACTGCGGGAGGAGAGGATACGCCCTCACAGGGAGTACTGCGGGAGGAGAGGATACGCCCTCACAGGGAGGGAGTACTGCGGGAGGAGAGGATACGCCCTCACAGGGAGGGAGTACTGCGGGAGGAGAGGATACGCCCTCACAGGGAGGGAGTACTGCGGGAGGAGAGGATACGCCCTCACAGGGAGGGAGTACTGCGGGAGGAGAGAATACGCCCTCACAGGGAGTACTGCGGGAGGAGAGGATACGCCCTCACAGGGAGGGAGTACTGCGGGAGGAGAGGATACGCCCTCACAGGGAGGGAGTACTGCGGGAGGAGAGGATACGCCCTCACAGGGAGGGAGTACTGCGGGAGGAGAGGATACGCCCTCACAGGGAGGGAGTCCTGCGGGAGAAGAGGATACGCCCTCACAGGGAGGGAGTACTGCGGGAGGAGAGGATACGCCCTCACAGGGAGGGAGTACTGCGGGAGGAGAGGATACGCCCTCACAGGGAGGGAGTACTGCGGGAGGAGAGGATACGCCCTCACAGGGAGGGAGTACTGCGGGAGGAGAGGATACGCCCTCACAGGGAGTACTGCGGGAGGAGAGGATACGCCCTCACAGGGAGGGAGTACTGCGGGAGGAGAGGATACGCCCTCACAGGGAGGGAGTACTGCGGGAGGAGAGGATACGCCCTCACAGGGAGTACTGTGCTTTGAGAGGGGAGGGGACCTATCATCAGGCAATTTTGAGGGATTGTATGAGCAGCCGGCCGTTCTATTCAGCATCTGGACCCAGGAGTCCCTGTCTTTATATAGCGCTGTCTCTGCCCAGACCACTGCCAGACACCTAGCTGGAGGACGCCTGGCGTTATAGGGCCCATTACATGTCCGGCCATTGACCGCCAGCCGCCTTCTCCCTCATGTTGCAGTAGGGATTGGTTATGGATGCCTGATGGGAGCGCGTTAACCCTTTTCTGCCTCTGCTGGTGTGATGGTCGGGGGAGGCATTGCATATGACAGTGGTGCTAGCAGTGACAGGTCGGCCATATGTGCGGGACGTGTGAGGGTGGTCGGGGTCCGTTCCTGCGCAGCGTGGTCTTATTTCCTCCTCCTCTTCTTGCAGATACAACCAGGACCTTAAAGCCCAGGCTGCTGAAGCCGTCCACAAAGCAGAGCAGTGATCTCTGGCTAGCCTCACTACTACGGCCGGGACAACATGAAGAGTTTAGGACATCCTAGCCTGGTTACACTCAACTTTTTCTTTGTTTTTTTTTGACATTTCTAGTGCATCATATTAATAAAGAATGACCCTTCTATGTAGCGTCTTGTTTTTGTACCGCAGGTCATATGTAGTTGGCTTTATGACTTGTCACTAACCTGTCAGTCTTGATGTTCAGCAGCGCTATCCGAACTGGAACGCTCTGCATGTGATTCCCCGCGGTGGCGGCAGAGGTTAGCTGCCAGGAGAGAGCGTGGGGCTGCCAGGAGAGAGCGCGCGGCCACAAAGGTTAGCTGCCAGGAGAGAGCGCGGGGCTGCCAGGAGAGAGCGTGGGGCTGCCAGGAGAGAGCGCGAGGCCACAAAGGTTAGCTGCCAGGAGAGAGCGCGGGGCTGCCAGGAGAGAGCGCGCGGCCACAAAGGTTAGCTGCCAGGAGAGAGCGCGGGGCTGCCAGGAGAGAGCGTGGGGCTGCCAGGAGAGAGCGCGCGGCCACAAAGGTTAGCTGCCAGGAGAGAGCGCGGGGCTGCCAGGAGAGAGCGCGGGGCTGCCAGGAGAGAGCGTGCGGCCGCAGAGGTTAGCTGCCAGGAGAGAGCGCGGGGCTGCCAGGAGAGAGCGTGCGGCCGCAGAGGTTAGCTGCCAGGAGAGAGCGCGGGGCTGCCAGGAGAGAGCGTGCTGCCGCAGAGGTTAGCTGCCAGGAGAGAGCGCGGGACTGCCAGGAGAGAGCATGCGGCCGCAGAGGTTAGCTGCCAGGAGAGAGCGCGGGGCTGCCAGGGGAGAGCGTGCGGCCGCAGAGGTTAGCTGCCAGGAGAGAGCGCGGGGCTGCCAGGAGAGAGCGCGCGGCCACAAAGGTTAGCTGCCAGGAGAGAGCACGGGGCTGCCAGGAGAGAGCGTGCGGCCGCAGAGGTTAGCTGCCAGGAGAGAGCGCGGGACTGCCAGGAGAGAGCGTGCGGCCGCAGAGGTTAGCTGCCAGGAGAGAGCGCTGGGCTGCCAGGAGAGAGCGTGCGGCCGCAGAGGTTGACTGCCAGGAGAGAGCGTGCGGCCGCAGAGGTTAGCTGCCAGGAGAGAGCGCGGGACTGCCAGGAGAGAGCGTGCGGCCGCAGAGGTTAGCTGCCAGGAGAGAGCGCGGGACTGCCAGGAGAGAGCGTGCGGCCGCAGAGGTTAGCTGCCAGGAGAGAGCGCGGGGCTGCCAGGAGAGAGCGTGCGGCCGCAGAGGTTAGCTGCCAGGAGAGAGCGCGGGGCTGCCAGGAGAGAGCGCGCGGCCACAAAGGTTAGCTGCCAGGAGAGATCTCGCGGCCACAAAGGTTAGCTGCCAGGAGAGAGCACGGGGCTGCCAGGAGAGAGCGTGCGGCCGCAGAGGTTAGCTGCCAGGAGAGAGCGCGGGGCTGCCAGGAGAGAGCGTGCGGCCGCAGAGGTTAGCTGCCAGGAGAGAGCGCTGGGCTGCCAGGAGAGAGCGTGCGGCCGCAGAGGTTAGCTGCCAGGAGAGAGCGCGGGACTGCCAGGAGAGAGCGTGCAGCCGCAGAGGTTAGCTGCCAGGAGACAGCGCGGGACTGCCAGGAGAGAGCGTGCGGCCGCAGAGGTTAGCTGCCAGGAGAGAGCGCGGGGCTGCCAGGAGAGAGCGTGCGGCCGCAGAGGTTAGCTGCCAGGAGAGAGCGCGGGGCTGCCAGGAGAGAGCGCGCGGCCGCAGAGGTTAGCTGCCAGGAGAGAGCGCGGGGCTGCCAGGAGAGAGCGCACGGCCGCAGAGGTTAGCTGCCAGGAGAGAGCGCTGGGCTGCCAGGAGAGAGCGCACGACCGCAGAGGTTAGCTGCCAGGAGAGAGCGCGGGGCTGCCAGGAGAGAGCGCGCGGCCGCAGAGGTTAGCTGCCAGGAGAGAGCGCGGGGCTGCCAGGAGAGCGTGCGGCCGCAGAGGTTAGCTGCCAGGAGAGAGCGCGGGACTGCCAGGAGAGAGCGCACGGCCGCAGAGGTTAGCTGCCAGGAGAGAGCGCGGGGCTGCCAGGAGAGAGCGCACGGCCGCAGAGGTTAGCTGCCAGGAGAGAGCGCGGGGCTGCCAGGAGAGAGCGCACGACCGCAGAGGTTAGCTGCCAGGAGAGAGCGCGGGGCTGCCAGGAGAGAGCTTGCGGCCGCAGAGGTTAGCTGCCAGGAGAGAGCGCGGGGCTGCCAGGAGAGAGCGTGCGGCCGCAGAGGTTAGCTGCCAGGAGAGAGTGCTGGGCTGCCAGGAGAGAGCGCGGGGCTGCCAGGAGAGAGCGTGCGGCCGCAGAGGTTAGCTGCCAGGAGAGAGCGCTGGGCTGCCAGGAGAGAGCGTGCGGCCGCAGAGGTTAGCTGCCAGGAGAGAGCGCGGGGCTGCCAGGAGAGAGCGTGCGGCCGCAGAGGTTAGCTGCCAGGAGAGAGCGCTGGGCTGCCAGGAGAGAGCGCGCGGCCACAAAAGTTAGCTGCCAGGAGAGCGCGGCTTCTGCTAGGTGTCAGACCCTTCGGGCTCTGTCCCAGCGTACACCAGCAGTATATCAGAGTTGTATGGAAGAGGTAGTGATCTCCACTGTCTATAAGGAGGGACTCCAGCTGTTCATAGGTCTTCTATATTGTTGGGGTTGCAGAGATAACCGTATTCCTTCTCTCCCACCTTGGATGGAGTTAGGACCCCACTATACACAATAGGCAACGTGTAGAACTTTATTTTATTTTCATTCCTTTTAACATTTTGTGTAAAATTGGTGTTTGGTGTTTTTGTGCCTGTGAGATCAGGACTGTGATTTATTAGGTGATTCCTCACGCAGCCATACCCAATATGTTTAAAGGGGAACTCCAGGTAGAGGTTAAAAAAAAATAAAACTTCTGCAGAAGCATAACGCATTACTTACCTGTCTATCCCAGTTTTAAAACTACCAAAAATTCATTTGCTTGGGGGGGGTTTGCTCTGTATTGTGTTTCTGTCCTTTTTGGTTTATTCTTTCCCAGAATGCAATGCTTTCCCTCAGCTGATCATCACAGCCCCCACCCATTACAATCAGTAAAATTAGTGCTGCACCTGCTTCTGGCCGGTCAGAGATGGTGAATCACTCAGGGAATTGGGGGATCGGGGGATCCAGCCCCGCCTCCTGTAACATCACACCCCACCCCCTGTCTGCATCATCAGCCTGTGCTCAGCAAACACACACAATGTGAGACAGAGGCCTGGAAGATTTGTCTCCTAAGGGGGGAGAGCAGAGGGAGCACGAGACAAGGTGGATTGGCACAGGGGACATTATTCTTCACTTCCAGGATGTCTATCCGCTACCAGTGTGGCAGAACCGCACAGATACAGTAATACATTGTATAGACACATCTATAGAACTTTGAATGTACTTTTAATAGAACAGTTTTTCTTATCCGGAGTTCCCCTTTAAGGAGGGGGTGGGGTGTAAGCTTTTACGGTGAGACTTTTTGCACATATTTGTACTCCCACCAGGAGACTTGTATGAGCAGGGCCCTCACTTACAATAACTCTATTGCTACAGGCTGCTGAAGGCCAAAACCCAGAAGAGGACCCAGGCTGTAAGTATGACGGACGCTAATCCCCCCCACTGGACCACCAGGGAAGGCATCGAAATGGTTAATCAGCCGGCTCAGCTGGTCGCTGTCCTGAGCTCGCTCTATACGTAGTTGATGGCTATAGAACAAGTATGGTCGTCTTGTCATCAACTGGTTAAAAAAGCTTCAGCATGCCGTCTAGCACATCTCCCAGAATGAGAACGTTCTCCTGTAGACAGATGCCCCTTGTATCCTATCCGCCGCCCGCCCCCAGTCTTGTGTCCTATCCGCCGCCCGCCCCCAGTCTTGTGTCCTATCCGCCGCCCGCCCCCAGTCTTGTGTCCAATCCGCCGCCCCCCCCCCAGTCTTGTGTCCTATCCGCCGCCCGCCCCCAGTCTTGTGTCCTATCCGCCGCCCGCCCCCAGTCTTGTGTCCTATCCGCCGCCCGCCCCCAGTCTTGTGTCCTATCCGCCGCCCGCCCCCAGTCTTGTGTCCTATCCGCCGCCCGCCCCCAGTCTTGTGTCCTATCCGCCGCCCGCCCCCAGTCTTGTGTCCTATCCGCCGCCCGCCCCCAGTCTTGTGTCCTATCCGCCGCCCGCCCCCAGTCTTGTGTCCTATCCGCCGCCCGCCCCTAGTCTTTTGTCCTATCCGCCGCCCGCCCCCAGTCTTGTGTCCTATCCGCCGCCCGCCCCCAGTCTTGTGTCCTATCCGCCGCCCGCCCCCAGTCTTTTGTCCTATCCGCCGCCCGCCCCCAGTCTTGTGTCCTATCCGCCGCCCGCCCCCAGTCTTGTGTCCTATCCGCCGCCCGCCCCCAGTCTTGTGTCCTATCCGCCGCCCGCCCCCAGTCTTGTGTCCTATCCGCCGCCCGCCCCCAGTCTTGTGTCCTATCCGCCGCCCGCCCCCAGTCTTGTGTCCTATCCGCCGCTCGCCCCCAGTCTTGTGTCCTATCCGCCGCCCGCCCCCAGTCTTGTGTCCTATCCGCCGCCCGCCCCCAGTCTTGTGTCCTATCCGCCGCCCGCCCCCAGTCTTGTGTCCTATCCGCCGCCCGCCCCCAGTCTTGTGTCCTATCCGCCGCCCGCCCCCAGTCTTGTGTCCTATCCGCCGCCCGCCCCCAGTCTTGTGTCCTATCCGCCGCCCGCCCCCAGTCTTGTGTCCTACCCGGCCCCAGTTGTTGCCTGAAACCCAATTTAAAAAGGGGGAACTATCAGGGGGTCCAGGTCTGCATGTGGAGGAGGGGGAACTATCAGGGGGTCCAGGTCTGCATGTGGGGGAGGGGGAACTATCAGGGGGTCCAGGTCTGCATGTGGGGGAGGGGGAACTATCAGGGGGTCCAGGTCTGCATGTGGGGGAGGGGGAACTATCAGGGGGTCCAGGTCTGCATGTGGGGGAGGGGGAACTATCAGGGGGTCCAGGTCTGCATGTGGGGGAGGGGGAACTATCAGGGGGTCCAGGTCTGCATGTGGGGGAGGGGGAACTATCAGGGGGTCCAGGTCTGCATGTGGGGGAGAGGGAACTATCAGGGGGTCCAGGTCTGCATGTGGGGGAGGGGGAACTATCAGGGGGTCCAGGTCTGCATGTGGGGGAGGGGGAACTATCAGGGGGTCCAGGTCTGCATGTGGGGGTGCACCTAACAGCTCCATTCTACTATATTACTGACTGCTGAGTGCAGACCTCCTCCTAACAGCTCCATTCCACTATATTACTGACTGCAGAGTGCAGACCTCCTCCTAACAGCTCCATTCCACTATATTACTGACTGCAGAGTGCAGACCTCCTCCTAACAGCTCCATTCCACTATATTACTGACTGCAGAGTGCAGACCTCCTCCCAACAGCTCCATTCCACTATATTACTGACTGCAGAGTGCAGACCTCCTCCTAACAGCTCCATTCCACCGAGCATGCTGTGCTTGTTTGTTAGAATTACATGTGTTAGCCATTGAATTGAATGTGTTGTGTCCAGGGCTCTGCGGATCTGTCCTGTGCGGCCATCTTTGTTGTTTGGCTTCCCTGATGGAGTGATGGAAATGCTGGCCGGCTGTATGAGCATAGTCTAATCCAGCCAGCTGTGGCACAGTAAATAGACTACATGACGGCCATGCTGGCGGGAGGGCTATGGTTTTGGAAGTAGCCGTATGATCGGGCGCATGTCTTTGCCAATGTTTGATTGGCAGTTACTATGGCTGTGCAGACTTGCCGCACAATGCCCCCCGCTATGTGAACATGACCATAAAACTCCCCTGTTTTTATCCATACATGGAATTTTTCTATTGCAGATAAACATATTAAATGTTTTTCCTTTAATTTTTTTTTTATAAGTAACATCAAGTAGAATGAGCGTGGTCACCGCCGCCAAGTCTAAGTGCTGATCAGTCACCGTGTATAGAAGAAATACCAGCAGGAGGTAACAGCCTCCTTCTCTGACCCCCCCCCATCCCAGCACTATGGCCTCCCTACTTACTAAACAGTGTTCCTACCCCCCAACTCCTACACCAGCCATCTCTTCCTCTCTCCCTATGCCTTCTACCCGCTGATCTAACTCCTACTGCCATATTCTTCCCATACGTTACAATGTTCTGCTCCAAACGTCCTCACTCGCTCCTCCTCACATCTATTATCTCTGCTCCTCCTCCTCACACCTACTGTCTCTGCTCCTCCTCTTCCTCCTCCTCACATCTATTGTCTCTGCTCCTCCTCCTCCTCCTCACACCTACTGTCTCTGCTCCTCCTCCTCCTCCTCACACCTACTGTCTTTGCTCCTCCTCCTCACATCTATTGTCTCTGCTCCTCCTCCTCCTCACACCTACTGTCTCTGCTCCTCCTCACATCTATTGTCTATGCTCCTCCTCACACCTACTGTCTCTGCTCCTCCTCACACCTACTGTCTCTGCTCCTCCTCCTCCTCACATCTATTGTCTCTGCTCCTCCTCCTCCTCACACTTACTGTCTCTGCTCCTCCTCCTCCTCACACCTACTGTCTCTGCTCCTCCTCACACCTACTATCTCTGCTCCTCCTCCTCCTCACATCTATTGTCTCTGCTCCTCCTCCTCCTCACACCTACTGTCTCTGCTCCTCCTCACATCTATTGTCTCTGCTCCTCCTCCTCCTCACACCTACTGTCTCTGCTCCTCCTCCTCCTCACATCTATTGTCTCTGCTCCTCCTCCTCCTCCTCACACCTACTGTCTCTGCTCCTCCTCCTCCTCACATCTATTGTCTCTGCTCCTCCTCACACCTACTGTCTCTGCTCCTCCTCACACCTACTGTCTCTGCTCCTCCTCCTCCTCACATCTATTGTCTCTGCTCCTCCTCCTCCTCACACTTACTGTCTCTGCTCCTCCTCCTCCTCCTCCTCCTCACACCTACTGTCTCTGCTCCTCCTCCTCCTCACACCTACTGTCTCTGCTCCTCCTCACACCTACTGTCTCTGCTCCTCCTCCTCCTCACATCTATTGTCTCTGCTCCTCCTCCTCCTCACACCTACTGTCTCTGCTCCTCCTCACATCTATTGTCTCTGCTCCTCCTCCTCACACCTACTGTCTCTGCTCCTCCTCCTCCTCACATCTACTGTCTCTGCTCCTCCTCCTCCTCACATCTATTGTCTCTGCTCCTCCTCCTCCTCACACCTACTGTCTCTGCTCCTGTTCCTCCTCACACCTACTGTCTCTGCTCCTCCTCCTCCTCACATCTACTGTCTCTGCTCCTCCTCCTCACACCTACTGTCTCTGCTCCTCCTCCTCCTCACATCTATTGTCTCTGCTCCTCCTCCTCCTCACACCTACTGTCTCTGCTCCTCCTCCTCCTCACACCTACTGTCTCTGCTCCTCCTCCTCCTCACACCTACTATCTCTGCTCCTCCTCCTCCTCACACCTACTACAGGGGGATTACTTACAGGAGGGTTAAAACGTAGAAACTGTATTTCATTCTCACATAAAACCCGAGCTGCTGTGTTCCACCAACTAGTTTCACGCGCTTGCATACTTAAGCATGATGAAGCGTGCATGCGCATGAAACGTGTTGGTTGGACACAGCAGCTGTTTTTATGCAAAAATGAAATAGTTTCTACGTTTTAACCACTTTTTTCTCTTATCGCCCTATGATCCCACCCTGGATAGGACCACCTCCTCCTCCCATTGGACAGGACCACTGGACCATAAAAGAAGCAAAGCTCCCCACCTGCACCAGTTACTATTTTCTGTCCCATGGGAGAAGGACTGTGGCCAAGCCTGGTTTTGGCCCCGGCACCTTCTGGAAGAACAGGTCCCCACTCGCTCCCCTGGCCCCTCCGGTGGCGTTTCCTCTCTCCCCTTCCTGCCTTGCTGGCTGGCTCTGGAGGCGGGACTAATCTGCAGGGCGTGTTTGCAGTGTCCGGGTTGTGACCTGTCAGGGGAGGACTACATCCAGGCAGCGGGAGGGAGCGCTGCATCAGCACCGCTGCGAGAGGCAGGGCCAACCGGTCTCCTGTGCGGTTTGACGCCAAATTCCAAGGAAGCAGAGCCAGGGTGATGTGAGTGCTCTGCGCTGGCAGATAGTTGATGCTGTCTGTATCTGGTATGGCTCCACTGCTGGTGAGGCTACTTCTGCTCTACCTGCTGCTGATCACCATCTCCTTGAGCTAAGAACAGGATGGAATCCCAAGGTGCTGAGTCTGATCCGCAGGCAGAAACTCCTGCGCCATGGTGGGGTAAGAGGGAATCGCCCCATACGTTTAATAGTGGTTGATTTTATATACTATGGTTTTTTTGTGTGTGATTTGTTGCAGGAGGAGGCTGCTGAGGTAGACAAGCCAAAAAATAGAAATTGCCCCATCTGTAAGAAGAGGTTAATATCTTCATACAATAAAGCGCTATGTGGCGGCTTTATGAATTGTGTATTAGAAGATTGGGGGCCCTCATTTATGAGAAATATGAGGGACATGATGAGGCAAGAGATTAGGGTAGGTACTGTACGTATCCTCCACCTTTTTTGTTTGTTTCTTGACTGTTAGTTATTATTTTGTAAGTTTTTCAGCCCTCTGCTTCTACTGCACCTATTAATCCTTCCCCGGCAGCTCCTGCTGAGACTCCTCCCGTTGAGACCCCTGGGCCTGGTAGATCGGCATCCCTCTTCTCACTCTATTGAGGAGGATCCGGAGCAGTTGTCGGGACTGGAGGAGCCAGGGGAGCTTGCTTTAGAGGCAGAGAACTTGGGGGAGGAATTCTCCTCTTATGGCTTTTGGATATGTTGATTCTTTGGTGAAAGCTGTCCGGTTGACTATGGAAATTGAGGATGCTCCCCAGCCAAAGTCTATACAGGATATGATGATTGAGGGTTTAGCTCCCAAGAAACAGCCGGTGTTCCCTGTACATCAGAGCATAAGCCATGAGTGGTCTAATCCTGACCGAAAAATTAAGTCACGTTTTCTTTCTTACTCTCTTTGTCATCATGGTGTATTTTTTCTTATAGTGGCTATGTGGTACTCAGCAAGTACTTGGGCTAACAGTGTCGCCAATTCAGTGGTGTACAGCTAGTGATGGTGGTTGTCGTGAGGCCAGTGCTTTTCCAGCACACAGGTGTGATGTTGGTACCTGCTTTGTAGATGACCGGGTTGTGTCCCCTGGTGACCTGCCGGGTTTTAGTGGGTCCCTTGGGCTCTTGTCACGGTAGTCCTAAGTGGCAACTGACTCACCCGGACTATCGGTACTGCCACCCACAGAAAGGGGAAAAATAAGCCAAGGTGTGTGGTTTGTGTGTGTATGGGTGCTGGTGCAGATAAAGGATGCCTGAGTCCCAGTGATATAAAAAAAACTTTACTGGAAAGTCTTTCAGTAATACAATACACTTTAGTGGATTAGATAAATCTCCACATAGACTTTAGTGCTGGAATTGGCTTGGGCTTGAGGAGGTGCTTAGAGAAATAGAGTAGAAGAGTGGTAGTTGCAGCAGTGCTTGGAGAGTTGAGTTGAGTAGAGGAGAAGAGTTGGTCGAATGAGCCCTGACCCAGTGTGGCAATGTACTTTGCCAGAACTTTAGAGAATACTTTATAGTGAGCAGTTTACTTGTACCCGTGTTTAGACTGTGGCTGACCACCTTGTGCCCTACAGTGTCGAACTACCCATCATAATAGGGTGATACAAGCCCTAGTCGTGGTTATCTTGGTTGTAGCTAAGCTTTTGAGGGTGTCCCAGTTGTAGCTTTCTCCTATCCAGTCTGGTTCCTCTTGTGTATTAGACTGGTTCACGGTGTGGGTTAGGGTGTTCCTGGACTCTTCTCTCTTTAATTGCTTAGCACTGCATAGTAGATATACAGTGTAGTATAAGTAATAAAATAACTGGTTGTCTCTAGCTGCATCTGAACACACTCATGTCTTAGACTAGACTCTCTCTTGTCCTGGACAAGGGTCCTGGCATAAGCCAGGCCCTAGCTTGGCTACAGCAGGAACATTTGCTCTGTCTTTCTCCCACAAGACTCTCAATAAGACTGAGCTGCACTTCCTCCACCAAGTAACTACTCCTACAGGGGCTTAAGTGAACTTCCCTGTGAGTGTGTGCAAAAGAAAGAAGGAAAGAGATTGGTTAGATGTAGAAAGCGCCTCCTATTGGTCAGATTGGTAAGAGCAAATGGTACACATAAAACATCAACCGGTTACCTTCCTCAACTGTACAACACATAGGAATGCATAGACATATAAAAGATACTGACATCTAGTGGGGAAACTTTAACCCCTTAAGGTCAAAGCCAATTTTTATTTTTGCGCTTTTGCTTTTTCCACTTTGTTTAAAAGGCCATAGCACTTGCATTTTTTCACCTAGAGACCCACATGAGCCCTTATTTTTTGCGACACCAATTGTACTTTGCAATGACAGACTTTATTTTCCAATAAAAAATGTTGCGAAACCGGGAAAAAAATCATTTGCGCTGTCAAATTGAAAAAAAAAGAATTTGTTTTCATTTCATGGAGTTTTGTGGTTACGCCGTTCACTGTGGGGTAAAAGTGACTTGTTATATATGTTCCTCAAGTCGTTACGATTACAACGATATATAACATGTATAACTTATATTGTATCTGATGGCTTTACAAAATTCAAATCATTGTTACCAAATATATGTTCCGTAAAATCGCTCCATTCCCGGCTTATAGCGCTTTTATCCTTTGGTCTATGGGGCTGTTTCAGGTGTCATTTTTTTGCGCGATGATGTTTACTTACTATCGGTATCTTGATTGCGCATATGCAACTTTTTGATCGCTTTTTATTACAATGTTTCTGGATTTGATGCAACCAAAAATGCGCAATTTTGCACTTTGAAATTTTTTGGCGCTTAAGCCATTTACCGTGCGAGATCAGAAATGTGATTAACAGTTTGGGCGATAATGCACGCGGTGATACCAAACATGTTTCTTTATTTATATTTATAAAATGGGAAAAGGGGGGGTGATTTGGACTTTTAATAGGGAGGGGATTTTTATTAATAACACTTTTTCACTTTTTTTTCTACATTAACTATAGAAGTCCCCCTGGGGGACTTGTATATACACAGCACTGATCCCCCTGGGGGGCTTGTATATACACAGCACTGATCCCCCTGGGGGACTTGTACATACACAGCACTGATCCCCCTGGGGGACTTGTATATACACAGCACTGATCCCCCTGGGGGGCTTGTATATACACAGCACTGATCCCCCTGGGGGACTTGTACATACACAGCACTGATCCCCCTGGGGGACTTGTATATACACAGCACTGATCCCCCTGGGGGGCTTGTATATACACAGCACTGATCCCCCTGGGGGACTTGTATATACACAGCACTGATCCCCCTGGGGGACTTGTATATAGACAGCACTGATCCCCCTGGGGGACTTGTATATACACAGCACTGATCCCCCTGGGGGACTTGTACATACACAGCACTGATCCACCTGCGGGACTTGTATATAGACAGCACTGATCCCCCTGGGGGACTTGTACATACACAGCACTGATCCCCCTGGGGGACTTGTACATACACAGCACTGATCCACCTGGAGGACTTGTATATACACAGCACTGATCCCCCTGGGGGACTTGTATATACACAGCACTGATCCCCCTGGGGGACTTGTATATACACAGCACTGATCCCCCTGGGGGACTTGTATATACACAGCACTGATCCCCCTGGGGGACTTGTATATACACAGCACTGATCCCCCTTGTATATACACAGCACTGATCCCCCTGGGGGACTTGTATATACACAGCACTGATCCCCCTTGTATATACACAGCACTGATCCCCCTGGGGGACTTGTATATACACAGCACTGATCCCCCTGGGGGTCTTGTATATACACAGCACTGATCCCCCTGGGGGACTTGTACATACACAGCACTGATCCCCCTGGGGGACTTGTATATACACAGCACTGATCCCCCTGGGGGGCTTGTATATACACAGCACTGATCCCCCTGGGGGACTTGTACATACACAGCACTGATCCCCCTGGGGGACTTGTATATACACAGCACTGATCCCCCTGGGGGGCTTGTATATACACAGCACTGATCCCCCTGGGGGACTTGTATATACACAGCACTGATCCCCCTGGGGGACTTGTATATACACAGCACTGATCCCCCTGGGGGACTTGTATATAGACAGCACTGATCCCCCTGGGGGACTTGTATATACACAGCACTGATCCCCCTGGGGGACTTGTACATACACAGCACTGATCCCCCTGGGGGACTTGTATATACACAGCACTGATCCCCCTGGGGGGCTTGTATATACACAGCACTGATCCCCCTGGGGGACTTGTATATACACAGCACTGATCCCCCTGGGGGACTTGTATATACACAGCACTGATCCCCCTGGGGGACTTGTATATAGACAGCACTGATCCCCCTGGGGGACTTGTATATACACAGCACTGATCCCCCTGGGGGACTTGTATATACACAGCACTGATCCCCCTGGGGGACTTGTACATACACAGCACTGATCCACCTGGGGGACTTGTATATAGACAGCACTGATCCCCCTGGGGGACTTGTACATACACAGCACTGATCCCCCTGGGGGACTTGTACATACACAGCACTGATCCACCTGGAGGACTTGTATATACACAGCACTGATCCCCCTGGGGACTTGTATATACACAGCACTGATCCCCCTGGGGGACTTGTATATACACAGCACTGATCCCCCTGGGGGACTTGTATATACACAGCACTGATCCCCCTGGGGGACTTGTATATACACAGCACTGATCCCCCTTGTATATACACAGCACTGATCCCCCTGGGGGACTTGTATATACACAGCACTGATCCCCCTTGTATATACACAGCACTGATCCCCCTGGGGGACTTGTATATACACAGCACTGATCCCCCTGGGGGGCTTGTATATACACAGCACTGATCCCCCTGGGGGACTTGTACATACACAGCACTGATCCCCCTGGGGGACTTGTATATACACAGCACTGATCCCCCTGGGGGGCTTGTATATACACAGCACTGATCCCCCTGGGGGACTTGTACATACACAGCACTGATCCCCCTGGGGGACTTGTATATACACAGCACTGATCCCCCTGGGGGGCTTGTATATACACAGCACTGATCCCCCTGGGGGACTTGTATATACACAGCACTGATCCCCCTGGGGGACTTGTATATAGACAGCACTGATCCCCCTGGGGGACTTGTATATACACAGCACTGATCCCCCTGGGGGACTTGTACATACACAGCACTGATCCACCTGGGGGACTTGTATATAGACAGCACTGATCCCCCTGGGGGACTTGTACATAGACAGCACTGATCCCCCTGGGGGACTTGTACATACACAGCACTGATCCACCTGGAGGACTTGTATATACACAGCACTGATCCCCCTGGGGGACTTGTATATACACAGCACTGATCCCCCTGGGGGACTTGTATATACACAGCACTGATCCCCCTGGGGGACTTGTATATACACAGCACTGATCCCCCTGGGGGACTTGTATATACACAGCACTGATCCCCCTTGTATATACACAGCACTGATCCCCCTGGGGGACTTGTATATACACAGCACTGATCCCCCTTGTATATACACAGCACTGATCCCCCTGGGGGACTTGTATATACACAGCACTGATCCCCCTGGGGGACTTGTATATAGACAGCACTGATCCCCCTTGTATATACACAGCACTGATCCCCCTGGGGGACTTGTATATACACAGCACTGATCCCCCTGGGGGACTTGTATATAGACAGCACTGATCACCCTGGGGGACTTGTATATACACAGCACTGATCCCCCTGGGGGACTTGTATATAGACAGCACTGATCCCCCTGGGGGACTTGTATATAGACAGCACTGATCTCCCTGGGGGACTTGTATATAGACAGCACTGATCCCCCTGGGGGACTTGTATATAGACAGCACTGATCCCCCTGGGGGACTTGTATATACACAGCACTGATCCCCCTTGTATATACACAGCACTGATCCCCCTGAGGGATTTGTATATACACAGCACTGATCCACCTGGGGGACTTGTATATACACAGCACTGATCCCCCTGGGGGACTTGTATATACACAGCACTGATCCCCCTGGGGGACTTGTATATACACAGCACTGATCCCCCTGGGGGACTCGTATATACACAGCACTGATCCCCCTGGGGGACTCGTATATAGACAGCACTGATCCCCCTGGGGGACTCGTATATAGACAGCACTGATCCCCCTGGGGGACTTGTATATACACAGCACTGATCCCCCTGGGGGACTTGTATATACACAGCACTGATCCCCCTGGGAGACTTGTATATACACAGCACTGATCCCCCTTGGGGACTTGTATATACACAGCACTGATCCTCCTTGGGGACTTGTATATACACAGCACTGATCCCCCTGGGGGACTCCTATATACACAGCACTGATCCCCCTGGGGGACTCGTATATACACAGCATTGATCCCCCTTGTATATACACAGCTCTGATCCCCTGAGGGATTTGTATATACACAGCACTGATCCCCCTGGGGGACTTGTATATACACAGCACTGATCCCCCTGGGGGACTTGTATATACACAGCACTGATCCCCCTGGGGGACTTGTATATACACAGCACTGATCCCCCTGGGGGACTTGTATATACACAGCACTGATCCCCCTGGGGGACTCGTATATACACAGCACTGATCCCCCTGGGGGACTTGTATATACACAGCACTGATCCCCCTGGGGGACTCGTATATACACAGCACTGATCCCCCTGGGGGACTCGTATATACACAGCACTGATCCCCCTGGGGGACTCGTATATACACAGCACTGATCCCCCTGGGGGACTCGTATATATACCGCACTGATCCCCCTGGGGGACTTGTATATAGACAGCACTGATCCCCCTGGGGGACTCGTATATACACAGCACTGATCCCCCTGGGGGACTTGTATATACACAGCACTGATCCCCCTGAGGGATTTGTATATACACAGCACTGATCCCCCTGAGGGATTTGTATATACACAGCACTGATCCCCCTGGGGGACTCGTATATACACAGCACTGATCCCCCTGGGGGACTCGTATATACACAGCACTGATCCCCCTGGGGGACTCGTATATACACAGCACTGATCCCCCTGGGGGACTCGTATATAGACAGCACTGATCCCCCTGAGGGACTTGTATATACACAGCACTGATCCCCCTGGGGGACTCGTATATAGACAGCACTGATCCCCCTGAGGGACTCGTATATACACAGCACTGATCCCCCTGGGGGACTCGTATATACACAGCACTGATCCCCCTGGGGGACTCGTATATACACAGCACTGATCCCCCTGGGGGACTCGTATATACACAGCACTGATCCCCCTGGGGGACTCGTATATACACAGCACTGATCCCCCTGGGGGACTTGTATATACACAGCACTGATCTCTCATAGAGATCAATGCTGTGCATATACACAGCAAAGATCAGTCACATTGGTGATAGATTGCACTGGCCCATAGCAATCTATTGCCGAGCCGGGATCAGCGTCAATGCGACACTGAGGCCTGGCACAGGCAGAAGAACGGACCCCCAGCCCCCCCCCCCCACCCGCGATTGCATCGTGGGGGGGGGGGGAGATCTGACCCACTAGACACCAGGGAGATTATGTATAAAGCATTTCAATGCAGCTGTCATGTTTAACAGCTGCATTGAAGTGCTTAATTAGCCAGCGCGGTAATGGGACCCGCGCCGGCTAATAGAGGCGCTCCCCGGCTGCAGATCACAGCTGGGAGCAGCGCCGTTCAGAGCGGGGTCCCGGCGGGACCACTCTCTGAACTCCCCCCCCCCGCGTCACCATGACGTACTAGATACGTCATGGGATGCTAAGGGGTTAAAGTACCCTTCATCACCACTTAACCTGAAGGAAGGAGCTTTTTGAGAGGTGCACAGGAGAGACAAAGAACACTCATGTAGGGACACCCCAGCTATCTCTGCTTTTTTCTTTACTGTAGTATAAGAGACAGTATCCCTTCAGCCAGGAAGATTCGGAATCCTGGGAGGGTGCACCTATGGTTGATCCACCTGTGCAAAAATATCCAGAAAGAATGCCTTTACCTTTGAGCATTCTGCCTCTAAGAAAGATCCCATGGATAGGAGAGCAGAGGTATAACTTAAGAAAAATTGAGAGGCCTCTACCTTCAAGCCTTTGATTGCTACCACATCAGTCGCCAGATCCGTACGTGTTTGGATGGTTGAATTGAAAGATAAAGTTAAGGACAGTACCACAAAGCAGGATTACTCGAAGGCCTTTAATACCATTAAAAATGCTGTATCTTTTATTTCCGAGACATCAGTGGACACTTGTCAGGTAGGTTTCAGGAAAGACAATAGATGAGTGCAGCCCTAATACTGGCACCTGCCCCTGCTGTCCCTACCTGCTTGCCACAACAGTACTAAAGGGTTACTGCGGACAACTGGTCGATGATCCCTATGCTAGTATAGGTGCAACAAAGAAACAAAAGACAAGACGAACTCATACAATGAAGGATCGTCAGGAATCACGGTTGGCAGCAAAGGGACAAAATCAGAATCAAGGAAGAAAGGTCGGGGTCATGAAATCCAAACAGTCAGAGGAATGCTAGGTCAAGGCGCTATCAAAGGCAATGAATAAACACCAAGGGCTGGAACTTATAGTGAACAGGAACCAGATACTGACAGCTGACTGGTCATGTCGGCTGTCAATCACAATCATGGCAAAAACACCTAATGCCGATCGGTTGGGGGGTAGTGAAACCCCAACCGCGGCTACAAGAGAAATCAAAACAACACAGCAGGCTTGCTGCCAGGGCCGCTGTCTGCGCTCCCCTAGCAACCAGCCCTACTCATAACCACGGACGCCATCGGCGTCTCCAGGGCCCTGCCTGTTACTAAGGACGATGTTGGTGTCTCCCACAGCCGAGCTGCACGCCTCGGCAGAGCCAGGAGCGCGACCCGGATTGTGACAGAACCCTCCACCCCCTCTAAGGAGGGGCCCCCGGATCCTCTCTAGTACCTCCTGGCTTAGCAGGAAATGCTAGATGAAACCTCTTCACCAGATCGGGGCGTGAAGATCTCGTGCTGCTACCCAGGTGCGCTCCTCAGGGCCATACCCCTTTCAGTAAACTAGGTACTGGATGGAATTACGCATCTTTCTGGAGTCTAAGATGCGTTCAACCTCAAACTCAATTTCCCCCTGGACCACCACTGGAGAGGGAGGAGAGCGAGCACTCCCTGGAGGAATATATCTTTTCAGTAAACTTTTGTGGAATATAGGATGCACCCTAAGTGACCGTGGCAATTGTAACCTGTAGGAGACCGGGTTATAGATTTCAGTTATTTTTTTGATATAGCGCACACAGATTCCGCAGCACTTCATCTATCTGTATGGTTGGGTTTTTTAGGACTGTGGGAGGAAACCCACGCAAACACAGAGAGAACATACAAACTCTTTGCAGATGTTGCCCTTGGTGGGATTTGAACCCAGGACTCCAGCGCTGCAAGGCTGGAGTGCTAACCACTGGGCCATGGACCGATAAACCTGGGAGCCAGCTTGGCAGATGGTACACAGAGATGTAAATTTTTAGTTGATAACCACACTTTATCTCCCACTACATAATCGGGACCAGGGCGACTCTTAGCGAATCTTGTATATTGTTCCTGTGAGACAAAGTTGCCAAACTCTCTGCCCACACTGCGCACAGTTTTCTTGTTAGTTGTCTGATGGATGTAAATTGTGTTTCAGAGTTGGGTAATGCAGAATATTTGGGGTGAAATGCATAATTACAAAAGAACGGCGTCTGTTGGGTAGAGGCATTCACGTGATTCTGCCATCGGTAGGTATTCCGACCACTTTGACTGATTGTTAGAAACATAACACTGTAGGTACTGGATGGCTGACTGGTTTGTGCATTGTCTGACCATTAGTCTCTGGATGAAATGCTGAGGAATATGATAAGGAAGTTCCTAGAAGTTCACAAAATGCCTTCCAAAACCTAGAAATGAACTGTACACCACGATCAGAGACGATATTAGTAGGAACCCCATGCAACATGAGGATATGACGAACAAACAGTTTAGCCAATGTTTTAGCATTAGGTAGCCCATTCCAAGACCACTGTGACCTTTTTGGGGTCCATTTGGACTGACTCAGGAGTGATAATATACCCAGGAACCCAATTTCCTGTACCCCAAGCAGAACAAAGAGTATTCTTACGTAATCTGGACAAAACCTCACGTACATGTTTAGTATGTGACTCCCAGTCAGGTGAGTATATCTAAATATTATCCAGATATACCACTACGTATTGACCAAACAAATCCCGGAAAATGTCATTTACGAACTTCTGAAAGACGGCAGGAGCGTCACCAAATATTCTAAATGCCCCTCGGGAGTGTTTAATGCCGTCTTCCATTCATCTCCTCTCTGATCTGGATCAAGTTGTAGGAGCCTCGCAGGTCGATTTTAGAAAAGCAACGGTCCGGGATCAGAGGCAGGTCTTTGGTTATTTTGTTATATTCTCTGTAGTCGATACAGGGACACGATCCACTATCTTTTTTTTTTCTTTTTACAGAAAAGAACCCTGCACCCATAGGAGACACAGAGGGTCTAATATGCCCCTTTTTCAAGCTGTCTTGGATGTATGTGCGCATTGACTCTCGTTCTGGGGGAGACAGATTAAAGATACGGCCCTTGGGGAACCTGGCTCCAGACGTGAGATCAATGGCGTAGTCATATGGACGATGAGGAAGCAGAGCATCAGCAACCATTTCATTAAAAACATCAATATAATCTGAAATAAACTCTGGGACGAGTCCTGAACTGAACATACTGTAGGGACAACACATGAGAGATGAGAAACTCCCCCACCTGACCAGTTCTGTGGTTCTCTAGTCAAACATAGGATTGTGTTGGCGCGGCCATGGCAATCCCAAAATAATATTTGCTGCTTGATTCTCCAAAATAAAAAAGAAATCTCCTCCCGGTGAAGACAGCCCACCTGCATGGTGACCTCGGGGGTGCAATAGTTCACTGATCCTGTCTTTAAAAGATTGGAATCAGCGCCAGCTACAGAAAATAGATAACATAGTGACACCATTTTAAGACCCAACAAATGGGCCACTGATGCCCGAACAAAATTTAGGGCTGTTACCTGAGTAACAGGTAACAGAAATTTTTTAAAATTCTTTGGAGGTACCTGGGTGCATGAGCGACCCTCCGGATCATCACTCAGGCACTGGAGTTTTCCGACTTCTGGGAGGGCTTAACCGGACACGATCTCAGGAAGTGGCCGGACTTTCCACAGGACAGACACAGAGAATTCTCCAGGTGATATTTTCTCCTGGCTGAAGTGTTGCCCAAGACCATGGGTTCCTCCTGAGACTCGAGAGCAGCAAGTGCAGATACCCTAGGGAACAGTTTGGGAACCTGAACTGACCTAGGTTGTCCCGGAGTTGCCCCTGACCTTTCTCGCTTCCTCTCCCTTAAAGCGTAACTGTCATTTCAGGGTCATTTTTCTGAAAACATTAAATATCAACAGTACAAGCGATTTTAGGAAACTCTGTAATAGGTTTTATAAACCAAAAGAGTTTCCTTCTGTACTGAAAAAGCAATCTCCCAGCCTCCCCCCTCACTGCAGAAGAAGCAGGATTTCTGTCTCCATTATGTGGCTATGGAGAGGGGAGGGGCTGTTAGGAGTGAGTGAGCACGGAGCAGTCCTGCGCAGCACAACACCCTGCAATCTTCTCTCAGTAAGTTCATAGATAAGCACTGACCTTTCTGACCCCAGAATCATGCGGTTTAGGTGCCCAGAGAGTCTACAAACAGCTGACCTTCATGTCACCTCTTCCTGCTCCCTCATCTCCCTCGGCCCCTCCCCCCTTCATAGGCTTACAATGGAGAGAGCAGAACCCGTCTTCACTGGCTTCTCTGTAATGAAGACGTGTTTGCCTGATAATGCACAGATAAGAAGTCAGGGGGGGGGGGAGGCTGGGAGATTGCTTTTTGAGTACAGAGCAGAAAAAACATATGTGCATTATTCAATAAATGTTTACATGTTTTACTCTCATTCTACTCCTGAATACTTTGTTGGGCAGCGCTGGTTATCACTCGGGTACGGCTGTTCCAAGCCATCTCCTGTTTTTACGTTTGCTTCTTGAGTACAGAAGGAGGCTTTTTTGGC
Source organism: Dendropsophus ebraccatus (assembly GCA_027789725.1). Lineage (NCBI taxonomy): Eukaryota > Metazoa > Chordata > Amphibia > Anura > Hylidae > Dendropsophus > Dendropsophus ebraccatus. Next base: position 590,946 of record JAQFWZ010000099.1, read on the forward strand.
TGATGAAACCTATTACAGAGTTTCTTAAAATCGCTTATACTACTGATTTCTGCAATAAAAAAAAACATGACAGATACGCGTTAAGCCTTCGATCTATGGTCACTGCGAGAGTCATTAAGTCACTGAGGGAGTCGGGAGTGGGGTGGCTAACCATTACGTCCTTTATGGCGTCTGACAGTCCCTGTCGAAATAGTATCCTAAGTGGAGAATCTGGCCATCCAGTCAGGGTGCACCATTGGCGAAACTCCGCACAGTATTCTTCCGCAGTGTGGTGACCCTGCTGGGTGGACAGGAGATGAGATTCTGCCACCGAAGCCCAATTGGGATCGTCATAGAAATCTATGACGATCCCATCTAGGGATGTAAAAAATAGTTCTACTGAGTTCCACTCAGGAGCTTCCGCAGGAAGAGATAGGGCCCAATCCTGCGGGGGTCCCTGCAAGAGTGAAACAATAAGTGCCACTATCTCAGCAACAGCAAAGCTGGCACCTGTCATACACCTGGCATCCAGATGGCTCCTGTCATACACCTGGCATCCAGATGGCTCCTGTCATACACCTGGCATCCAGATGGCTCCTGTCATACACCTGGCATCCAGATGGCTCCTGTCATACACCTGGCATCCAGATGGCTCCTGTCATACACCTGGCATCCAGATGGCTCCTGTCATACACCTGGCATCCAGATGGCTCCTGTCATACACCTGGCATCCAGATGGCTCCTGTCATACACCTGGCATCCAGATGGCTCCTGTCATACACCTGGCATCCAGATGGCTCCTGTCATACACCTGGCATCCAGATGGCTCCTGTCATACACCTGGCATCCAGATGGCTCCTGTCATACACCTGGCATCCAGATGGCTCCTGTCATACACCTGGCATCCAGATGGCTCCTGTCATACACCTGGCATCCAGATGGCTCCTGTCATACACCTGGCATCCAGATGGCTCCTGTCATACACCTGGCATCCAGATGGCTCCTGTCATACACCTGGCATCCAGATGGCTCCTGTCATACACCTGGCATCCAGATGGCTCCTGTCATACACCTGGTAAACACACGGGTTGGATCAGTATTGTACGGTGTGTATTATGCTTACACTTGTCTCAGTTGTATTGTATGTCTGTCAATAGACGCAAATTCTTGTACTAGAAACAGCAGATCGCTCGGTATCCGAGTAGTTGATCAAATTGATCTATATATTAATAGCTGTTTAGGTGTCTAGGGAACTCACAGTTCCTAACCCACAGCTATAAAGACACTCAGGATGTATAGTCACTTAAATAGCACCAGTAGGAATTTGCCGTGTTTTGGGATAATCATACACTGTCGGTATGCACTCAAATAGATGATATACAAGTATGGCAGTGGCAGATGGAGCCTTATAAACTCATCCGTATCAGACGGTGTAACTACTAATCGCCAGTATATAATTACTGGATAGCAAAATAGTGTTGCTAATAGGATGCGGTATTCAAATTCTGCCTACTTTTATTGTTGCATACACACTGAAGCAGATAGTCCGTCGCTATTGTGATCACCAAACAGTGCTTACATATAGTGAGAGTGGGGAGATCCCCTTTATATATGGCTGTATTGCACAAACTCAGTGTACTCTCACAAACACTCAGTCTTTATTTCTATGGTTGTCATCTGATGTAGTATGACAAGTAATGTTACTAATACAATGTATACACACACCGTAATGGTGTTGTTACAGCCCGGCACCACGGCCGACAGCACCGGGGTAAACGATGGTAATACGATGTCTTTTAAAGACGTCGTATAGCGCCGGCACGTCACTATAGTTTGGTTCCCCTTGATAAAGCCACGCTATATGTGGTGAAACATTGGGGTGGTGGTGGGTAGTTTGTAATAGGTTTTTATCAATGGAGTAGTATACGAGTGTCTTATCTAATAGTGCTATCTGGCGGTGTTTACCCCGGCACTGTCGGCCGTGGTGCCGGGCTGTAACAACACCATTACGGTGTGTGTATACATTGTATTAGTAACATTACTTGTCATACTACATCAGATGACAACCATAGAAATAAAGACCGAGTGTTTGTGAGAGTACATTGAGTTTGTGCAATACAGCCATATATAAAGGGGATCTCCCCACTCTCACTATATGTAAGCACTGTTTGGTGATCACAATAGCGACGGACTATCTGCTTCAGTGTGTATGCAACAATAAAAGTAGGCAGAATTTGAATACCGCATCCTATTAGCAACACTATTTTGCTATCCAGTAATTATATACTGGCGATTAGTAGTTACACCGTCTGATACGGATGAGTTTATAAGGCTCCATCTGCCACTGCCATACTTGTATATCATCTATTTGAGTGCATACCGACAGTGTATGATTATCCCAAAACACGGCAAATTCCTACTGGTGCTATTTAAGTGACTATACATCCTGAGTGTCTTTATAGCTGTGGGTTAGGAACTGTGAGTTCCCTAGACACCTAAACAGCTATTAATATATAGATCGATTTGATCAACTACTCGGATACCGAGCGATCTGCTGTTTCTAGTACAAGAATTTGCGTCTATTGACAGACATACAATACAACTGAGACAAGTGTAAGCATAATACACACCGTACAATACTGATCCAGACACTGAGCTACTTCATTCTATTATAATCTCACGATTTCGCACAATTATTTATTAGTTAAGCAATAAAAGTTATGTTTTAAGTTAGATCTTCATAGTTAGTGGTTATTTGAGTTAGTACTCCTGTCATACACCTGGCATCCAGCTGGCACCTGTCATACACCTGGCTTCTGTTATACACCTGTCTTCCCTCATACACCTGGCTCCTGTAATGCACCTGGCATCCAGCTGGCACCTGTCATACACCTGGCATCCAGCTGGCACCTGTCATACACCTGGCATCCAGCTGGCACCTGTCATACACCTGGCTTCTGTTATACACCTGTCTTCCCTCATACACCTGGCTCCTGTAATGCACCTGGCACCTGTCATACACCTGGCATCCATCTTCTGGCACCTGTCATACACTTGGCATCCAGCTAGCAACTGTCAAGCACCTGGCATCCAGCTGGCACCTGTCATACACCTGGCATCCAGCTAGCACCGGTAATACACCTGTAAACCAGCTGGCTCCTTGTTATACACCTGGCATCTAGCTGGCTCCTGTCATACACCTGTCATCCAGCTGGCTCCTGTCATACACTTGGCATCCAGCTGTCACCTGTCAAGCACCTGTTAGCCAGCTGGCTCCTGTCATACACCTGGCATCTAGCTGGCCCCTATCATGCACCTGGCACCTGTCATGCACTTGACATCCAGCTGTCACCTGGCATCCAGCTGGCACCTGTCATACACCTGGCATCCAGCTGGCACCTGTCATACACCTAGAATCCAGCTGGCTCCTGTGATAAACCTGGCTCCTGTCATGCACCTGGCATCCAGCTGGCACCTGTCATACACTTGGCATCCAGCTGGCACCTGTCAAGCACCTGTTAGCCAGCTGGCTCCTGTCATACACCTGGCATCTAGCTGGCCCCTATCATGCACCTGGCACCTGTTATTTAGCTGGCACCTGTCATACACCTGGCTCCTGTTATACACCTGTCTTCCCTCATATACCTGGCACCTGTCATATACCTGGCACCTGTCATATACCTGCCACCTGCCATACACCTGACACCTGTCATACACCTGGCATCCAGCGGGCTCCTGTAATGCACCTGGCACCTATCATACACCTGGCATCCATCTGGCACCTGTCATACACTTGGCATTCAGCTGGCACCTGTCAAGCACCTGGCATCCAGCTGGCACCTGTCATACACCTGGCACCTGTCATATACCTGCCACCTGTCATACACCTGGCACCTGTCATATACCTGCCACCTGTCATACACCTGGCATCCAGCTAGCACCGGTAATACACCTGTAAACCAGCTGTCTCCTTGTTATACACCTGGCATCCAGCTGGCTCCTGTCATATACCCGGCATCTAGCTGGCTCATGTCATCCAGCTGGCTCCTGTCATACACCTGGCATCCAGCTGGCACCTGTCATACACTTGGCATCCAGCTGGCACCTGTCAAGCACCTATTAGCCAACTGGCTCCTGTCATACACCTGGCATCTAGCTGGCACCTATCATGCACCTGGCACCTGTCATGCACTTGACATCCAGCTGTCACCTGGCATCCAGCTGGCACCTGTCATTCACCTGGCACCTGTCATTCACCTGGCATCCAACTGGCACCTGTCATACACCTAGAATCCAGCTGGCTCTTGTGATAAACCTGGCATCTGGCATCCACCTGGCTCCTGTCATGCACCTGGCATCCAGTGGGCTTCTGTAATGCACCTGGCATTCAGCTAGCATCGGTAATACACCTGTAAACCAGCTGGCTCCTTGTTATACACCTGGCATCCAGCTGGCTCCTGTCATACACCTGGCTCCTGTCATACACCTGTCATCCACCTGGCACATTTCATACACCTGGCATCCAGCTGGCACCTGTCATACACTTGGCATCCAGCTGGCACCTGTCATACACTTGGCATCCAGCTGGCACCTGTCATACACTTGGCATCCAGCTGGCACCTGTCAAGCACCTGTTAGCCAGCTGGCTCCTGTCATACACCTGGCATCTAGCTGGCCCCTATCATGCACCTGGCACCTCTCATGCACTTGACATCCAGCTGTCACCTGTCATACACCTGGCATCCAGCTGGCTGTCATTTAGCTGGCACCTGTTGTACACCTGGCTCCTGTTATACACCTGTCTTCCCTTATACACCTGGCACCTGTCATACACCTGGCACACACCTGTCTCCTGTGATACACCTGGCACCTGTCATATACCTGGCACCTGTCATCCAGCTGGCTCCTGTCATACACCTGTCATTCAGCTGGCACCTGTCATACACCTGGCACAGTATTGGACCTGGCAACCAGCTGGCTCCTGTGATACACCTGTCTCCTGTGATACACCTGGCACCTGTCATATACCTGGCACCTGTCATACACCTGGCTCCTGTTATACACCTGTCTTCTGTCATATACTCGACACCTAACATACCTGGCACCTGTCATATACCTGGCACCTGTCATACACCTGTCACCTGTCATCCAGCTGGCTCCTGTCATACACCTGTCATTCAGCTGGCACCTGTCATACACATGGCTCCTGTTATACACCTGACTTCTGTCATACACCTGGCATCTGTCATCCAGGCTGGCTCCTGTCATACACCTGGCTCCTGTTATACACCTGTCTTCTGTCATACACCTGGCACCTGTCATCCAGCTGGCTCCTGTCATACACCTGTCACCTGTCATACACCTGGCTCCTGTCATACACCTGTCACCTGTCATACACCTTGCTCCTGTTATACACCTGGCTCCTGTTATACACCTGTCATATACCTTGCTCCTGTTATACACCTGTCATACACCTGTCACCTGTCATACACCTGGCTCCTGTCATACACCTGTCTTCTGTCATACACCTGGCACCTGTCATACACCTGGCTCCTGTTATACACCTGTCTTCTGTCATACACCTGGCACCTGTCATCCAGCTGGCTCCTGTCATACACCTGTCACCATTCATACACCTGGCTCATGTCATACACCTGTCTTCTGTCATACACCTGTCACCTGTCATACACCTGGCTCCTGTTATACACGTGTCTTCTGTCATACACCTGGCACCTGTCATACACCTGGATCCTGTCATACACCTGTCATACACCTGGCACCTGTCATCCAGCTGGCTCCTGTTCTACACCTGTCACCTGTCATACACCTGTCATATACTTTGCATCTACCTGGCACCTGTTATACACCTGGCTCCTGTTATACACCTGTCATACACCTGTCACCTGTCATACACCTGGCACCTGTCATCCAGCTGGCTCCTGTTATACACCTGTCTTCTGTCTTATACCTGGCACCTGTCATATACCTGGCACCTGTCATACACCTGTCACCTGTCATTCAGCTGGCACCTGTCATACACATGGCTCCTGTTATACACCTGACTTCTGTCATACACCTGGCATCTGTCATCCAGGCTGGCTCCTGTCATACACCTGTCATACACCTGGCTCCTGTTATACACCTGTCTTCTGTCATACACCTGGCACCTGTCATCCAGCTGGCTCCTGTCATACACCTGTCACCTGTCATACACCTGTCACCTGCCATACACCTGGCTCCTGTTATACACCTGGCACCTGTCATACACCTGTCACCTGTCATACACCTGTCACCTGTCATACACCTGGCTCCTGTCATACACCTGGCACCTGTCATACACCTGGCTCCTGTTATACACCTGGCACCTGTCATACACCTGGCTCCTGTTATACACCTGTCACCTGTTATACACCTGTCTTCTGTCATACACCTGGCACCTGTCATCCAGCTGGCTCCTGTCATACACCTGTCATACACCTGTCATACACCTGGCTCCTGTTATACACCTGTCATACACCTTGCTCCTGTTATACACCTGTCATACACCTGGCACCTGTCATCCAGCTGGCTCCTGTTCTACACCTGTCACCTGTCATATACTTTGCATCTACCTGGCACCTGTCATACACCTGGCTCCTGTTATACACCTGTACACCTGGCACCTGTCATACACCTGTTACCTGTCACCCAGCTGGCTTCTGTCATACACCTGTCATTCAGCTGGCACCTGTTATACACCTGTCTTCTGTCATACACCTGGCACCTGTCATACACCTGGCACCTGTCATACACCTGGCTCCTGTCATACACCTTTCATTCAGCTGGCACCTGTCATACACCTGGCTCCTGTTATACACCTGTCATACACCTTGCTCCTGTTATACACCTGTCATACACCTGGCACCTGTCATCCAGCTGGCTCCTGTTCTACACCTGTCACCTGTCATATACTTTGCATCTACCTGGCACCTGTCATACACCTGGCTCCTGTTATACACCTGTACACCTGGCACCTGTCATACACCTGTTACCTGTCACCCAGCTGGCTTCTGTCATACACCTGTCATTCAGCTGGCACCTGTTATACACCTGTCACCTGTCACACACCTGGCTCCTGTTATACACCTGTCATACACCTGGCACCTGTCATCCAGCTGGCTCCTGTTCTACACCTGGCTTCTGTTATACACCTGTCACCTGTCATACACCTGGCACAGTATTAGACCCGGGCTTCAGTGTGGAGATGGCTATAAGACTTCTGTGTCGGCCATGTTGGTGTTGTCCTTGGGACAGCTCTGCCCCTCTCTCCTCTGGCACCTGTCATATACCTGGCACCTGTCATACACCTGTCACCCAGCTGGCTCCTGTCATACACCTGTCATTCAGCTGGCACCTGTCATACACATGGCTCCTGTTATACACCTGACTTCTGTCATACACCTGGCATCTGTCATCCAGGCTGGCTCCTGTCATACACCTGGCTCCTGTTATACACCTGTCTTCTGTCATACACCTGTCACCTGTCATCCAGCTGGCTCCTGTCATTCAGCTGGCTCCTGTCATACACCTGTCACCTGTCATACACCTGGCATCTGGCATCCAGGCTGGCTCCTGTCATACTCCTGGCTCCTGTTATACACCTGTCTTCTGTCATACACCTGTCACCTGTCATCCAGCTGGCTCCTGTCATACACCTGTCACTCAGCTGGCACCTGTCATACACATGGCTCCTGTTATACACCTGACTTCTGTCATACACCTGGCATCTGTCATCCAGGCTGGCTCCTGTCATACACCTGGCACCTGTCATACACCTGGCTCCTGTTATACACCTGTCTTCTGTCATACACCTGGCACCTGTCATCCAGCTGGCTCCTGTCATACACCTGTCACCTGTCATACACCTGGCTCCTGTCATACACCTGTCTTCTGTCATACACCTGGCACCTGTCATACACCTGGCTCCTGTTATACACCTGTCTTCTGTCATACACCTGGCACCTGTCATCCAGCTGGCTCCTGTCATACACCTGTCACCAGTCATACACCTGGCTCATGTCATACAACTGTCTTCTGTCATACACCTGTCACCTGTCATACACCTGGCTCCTGTTATACACGTGTCTTCTGTCATACACCTGGCACCTGTCATACACCTGGATCCTGTCATACACCTGTCATACACCTGGCACCTGTCATCCAGCTGGCTCCTGTTCTACACCTGTCACCTGTCATACACCTGTCATATACTTTGCATCTACCTGGCACCTGTTATACACCTGGCTCCTGTTATACACCTGTCATACACCTGTCACCTGTCATACACCTGGCACCTGTCATTCAGCTGGCACCTGTCATACACATGGCTCCTGTTATACACCTGACTTCTGTCATACACCTGGCATCTGTCATCCAGGCTGGCTCCTGTCATACACCTGTCATACACCTGACTTCTGTCATACACCTGGCATCCAGGCTGGCTCCTGTCATACTCCTGGCTCCTGTTATACACCTGTCTTCTGTCATACACCTGTCACCTGTCATCCAGCTGGCTCCTGTCATACACCTGTCATTCAGCTGGCACCTGTCATACACATGGCTCCTGTTATACACCTGACTTCTGTCATACACCTGGCATCTGTCATCCAGGCTGGCTCCTGTCATACACCTGGCACCTGTCATACACCTGGCTCCTGTTATACACCTGTCTTCTGTCATACACCTGGCACCTGTCATCCAGCTGGCTCCTGTCATACACCTGTCACCTGTCATACACCTGTCACCTGCCATACACCTGGCTCCTGTTATACACCTGGCACCTGTCATACACCTGTCACCTGTCATACACCTGTCACCTGTCATACACCTGGCTCCTGTCATACACCTGGCACCTGTCATACACCTGGCTCCTGTTATACACCTGGCACCTGTCATACACCTGGCACCTGTTATACACCTGGCTCCTGTTATACACCTGTCTTCTGTCATACACCTGGCACCTGTCATCCAGCTGGCTCCTGTCATACACCTGTCATACACCTGTCATACACCTGGCTCCTGTTATACACCTGTCATACACCTTGCTCCTGTTATACACCTGTCATACACCTGGCACCTGTCATCCAGCTGGCTCCTGTTCTACACCTGTCACCTGTCATATACTTTGCATCTACCTGGCACCTGTCATACACCTGGCTCCTGTTATACACCTGTACACCTGGCACCTGTCATACACCTGTTACCTGTCACCCAGCTGGCTTCTGTCATACACCTGTCATTCAGCTGGCACCTGTTATACACCTGTCTTCTGTCATACACCTGGCACCTGTCATACACCTGGCACCTGTCATACACCTGGCTCCTGTCATACACCTTTCATTCAGCTGGCACCTGTCATACACATGGCTCCTGTTATACACCTGACTTCTGTCATACACCTGGCTTCTGTCATACACCTGGCTCCTGTTATACAGCTGGCTCCTGTCATACACCTGGCTCCTGTCATACACCTGGCACCTGTCATACACCTGGCTCCTGTTATACACCTGGCACCTGTCATACACCTGGCACCTGTTATACACCTGGCTCCTGTTATACACCTGTCTTCTGTCATACAC
>JAQFWZ010000099.1:605541-685541 GCA_027789725.1 Dendropsophus ebraccatus
CTGTGTATAGCTAGGGGTCGCAGAGCTCTGTGTATAGCTAGGGGTCGCAGAGCTCTGTGTATAGCTAGGGGTCGCAGAGCTCTGTGTATAGCTGGGGGTCGCAGAGCTCGGCGTATAGCTGGGGGTCGCAGAGCTCTGCGTATAGCTGGGGGTCGCAGAGCTCGGCGTATAGCTGGGGGATGCAGAGCTCTGTGTATGGGGGATGCAGAGCTCTGTGTATAGCTAGGGGTCGCAGAGCTCTGTGTATAGCTAGGGGTCGCAGAGCTCTGTGTATAGCTGGGGGTCGCAGAGCTCGGCGTATAGCTGGGGGTCGCAGAGCTCGGCGTATAGCTGGGGGTCGCAGAGCTCTGTGTATAGCTGGGGGTCGCAGAGCTCGGCGTATAGCTGGGGGATGCAGAGCTCTGTGTATAGCTGGGGGATGCAGAGCTCTGTGTATGGGGGATGCAGAGCTCTGTGTATGGGGGATGCAGAGCTCTGTGTATGGGGGATGCAGAGCTCTGTGTATGGGGGATGCAGAGCTCTGTGTATGGAGGATGCAGAGCTCTGTGTATGGGGGATGCAGAGCTCGGCGTATAGCTGGGGGTCGCAGAGCTCGGCAGTGTTTCTTTCCTCTGCATAGGTGGGAATACTGCAGGCGCAGCCTCTCTACACGTATACCAGACCAGACTGGGAGAATTGCTGCAGAACAAGGACACCTAGAAATCTCTGGGATCCAGCAGCTGCTTGTACCTCCCCGGCCACTGATCCCAGGGTGATTGATCAGCTAAATGGTGGGGGGGGGGGGACTGATCAATAGGTGGGGGGGGGGCACTGATCTATAGGTGGGGGGGGCACTGATCTATAGGTGGGGGGGGGGGCACTGATCAATAGGTGGGGGGGGGGCACTGATCTATAGGTGGGGGGGGCACTGATCAATAGGTGGGGGGGGGGGCACTGATCTATAGGTGGGGGGGGCACTGATCTATAGGTGGGGGGGGGGCACTGATCAATAGGTGGGGGGGGCACTGATCTATAGGTGGGGGGGGGGGCACTGATCTATAGGTGGGGGGGGGGCACTGATCAATAGGTGGGGGGGGGGCACTGATCAATAGGTGGGGGGGGGGGCACTGATCAATAGGTGGGGGGGGCACTGATCAATAGGTGGGGGGGCACTGATCAATAGGTTGTGATGGTATCTGCCATCTGGTGTCTCTGAATCTGAACTCGCTGTAAGAGATTAGAATATAGATCATAGGAGAAATACAGTCATGGCCAAAAGTTTTGAGGATGATACAAATATAAATTCTTACAAAGTCTACTGCTTCAGTTTCTTTGCATATACTCCAGGATGTTATACAGAATGATCAGCTTATCAGCAATTACTTACAAAGTCAATATTTGCCTAGAAAATGAACTTTATCCCCCAAAACACATTTCACCATCATTGCAGCCCGGCCTTACAAGGAGCAGCTAACATTGTTTCAGTGATCGCTCCAGTAACAGGTGTGGGTGTGGATGAGGACAGGGCTGGAGATCAATCTGTCATGATTAAGTAAGAATGACACCACTGGCCAGGAGGCTGGTGCTTGGCATCATTGTTTCTCTCCTGTTACCATGGTTATCTCTAAAGAAACACGTGCAGTCATCATTGCACTGCACAAAAATGGCCGAACAGGGAAGAGTATCGCAGCTAGAAAGACTGCACCTCAGTCACCAATCTATCGCATCATCAAGAACTTCAAGGAGAGAGGTTCCATTGTTGCCAAAAAGGCCCCAGGGCGCCCAAGAAAGACCAGCAAGCGCCAGGACCGTCTCTTATAAGTGTTGTCAGCTGCGGGATGGGGCTACCAGCAGTGCAGAGCTACCTCAGGAATGGCAGCAGGCAGGTGTGAGGGCATCTGCACTGTGCACTGTGAGGCTGCGGAGACTCTTGGAGCAAGGCCTGGTCTCATGGAGGGCAGCAAAGAAGCCACTTATCTCCAGAAAAACATCAGGGACAGACTGACATTCTGCAAAAGGTCCAGAGAGTGGACTGCTGAGGACTGAGGGAAAGGTCCAGGGAGTGGACTGCTGAGGACTGGGGGAAAGGTCCAGGGAGTGGACTGCTGAGGACTGGGGGAAAGGTCCAGGGAGAGGACTGCTGAGGACTGGGGGAAAGGTCCAGGGAGCGGACTGCTGAGGACTGGGGGAAAGGTCCAGGGAGAGGACTGCTGAGGACTGGGGGAAAGGTACAGGGAGCGGACTGCTGAGGACTGGGGGAAAGGTCCAGGGAGCGGACTGCTGAGGACTGGGGGAAAGGTCCAGGGAGGGGACTGCTGAGGACTGGGGGAAAGGTCCAGGGAGTGGACTGCTGAGGACTGGGGGAAAGGTCCGGGGAGTGGCCTGCTGAGGACTGGGGGAAAGGTCCGGGGAGTGGACTGCTGAGGACTGGGGGAAAGGTCCAGGGAGAGGACTGCTGAGGACTGGGGGAAAGGTCCAGGGAGCGGACTGCTGAGGACTGGGGGAAAGGTCCAGGGAGCGGACTGCTGAGGACTGGGGGAAAGGTCCAGGGAGCGGACTGCTGAGGACTGGGGAAAGGTCCAGGGAGCGGACTGCTGAGGACTGGGGGAAAGGTCCAGGGAGCGGACTGCTGAGGACTGGGGGAAAGGTCCAGGGAGCGGACTGCTGAGGACTGGGGGAAAGGTCCAGGGAGCGGACTGCTGAGGACTGGGGGAAAGGTCCAGGGAGCGGACTGCTGAGGACTGGGGGAAAGGTCCAGGGAGCGGACTGCTGAGGACTGGGGGAAAGGTCCAGGGAGCGGACTGCTGAGGACTGGGGGAAAGGTCCAGGGAGCGGACTGCTGAGGACTGGGGGAAAGGTCCAGGGAGCGGACTGCTGAGGACTGGGGGAAAGGTCCAGGGAGCGGACTGCTGAGGACTGGGGGAAAGGTCCAGGGAGCGGACTGCTGAGGACTGGGGGAAAGGTCCAGGGAGCGGACTGCTGAGGACTGGGGGAAAGGTCCAGGGAGCGGACTGCTGAGGACTGGGGGAAAGGTCCAGGGAGCGGACTGCTGAGGACTGGGGGAAAGGTCCAGGGAGCGGACTGCTGAGGACTGGGGGAAAGGTCCAGGGAGCGGACTGCTGAGGACTGGGGGAAAGGTCCAGGGAGCGGACTGCTGAGGACTGGGGGAAAGGTCCAGGGAGCGGACTGCTGAGGACTGGGGGAAAGGTCCAGGGAGCGGACTGCTGAGGACTGGGGGAAAGGTCCAGGGAGCGGACTGCTGAGGACTGGGGGAAAGGTCCAGGGAGCGGACTGCTGAGGACTGGGGGAAAGGTCCAGGGAGCGGACTGCTGAGGACTGGGGGAAAGGTCCAGGGAGCGGACTGCTGAGGACTGGGGGAAAGGTCCAGGGAGCGGACTGCTGAGGACTGGGGGAAAGGTCCAGGGAGCGGACTGCTGAGGACTGGGGGAAAGGTCCAGGGAGCGGACTGCTGAGGACTGGGGGAAAGGTCCAGGGAGCGGACTGCTGAGGACTGGGGGAAAGGTCCAGGGAGCGGACTGCTGAGGACTGGGGGAAAGGTCCAGGGAGCGGACTGCTGAGGACTGGGGGAAAGGTCCAGGGAGCGGACTGCTGAGGACTGGGGGAAAGGTCCAGGGAGCGGACTGCTGAGGACTGGGGGAAAGGTCCAGGGAGCGGACTGCTGAGGACTGGGGGAAAGGTCCAGGGAGAGGACTGCTGAGGACTGGGGGAAAGGTGCAGGGAGAGGACTGCTGAGGACTGGGGGAAAGGTGCAGGGAGCGGACTGCTGAGGACTCGGGGAAAGGTCCAGGAAGCGGACTGCTGAGGACTGGGGGAAAGGTCCAGGGAGCGGACTGCTGAGGACTGGGGGAAAGGTCCAGGGAGCGGACTGCTGAGGACTGGGGGAAAGGTCCAGGGAGCGGACTGCTGAGGACTGGGGGAAAGGTCCAGGGAGCGGACTGCTGAGGACTGGGGGAAAGGTCCAGGGAGCGGACTGCTGAGGACTGGGGGAAAGGTCCAGGGAGCGGACTGCTGAGGACTGGGGGAAAGGTCCAGGGAGCGGACTGCTGAGGACTGGGGGAAAGGTCCAGGGAGAGGACTGCTGAGGACTGGGGGAAAGGTGCAGGGAGAGGACTGCTGAGGAGTGGGGGAAAGGTCCAGGGAGCGGACTGCTGAGGACTCGGGGAAAGGTCCAGGAAGCGGACTGCTGAGGACTGGGGGAAAGGTCCAGGGAGCGGACTGCTGAGGACTGGGGGAAAGGTCCAGGGAGCGGACTGCTGAGGACTGGGGGAAAGGTCCAGGGAGCGGACTGCTGAGGACTGGGGGAAAGGTCCAGGGAGCGGACTGCTGAGGACTGGGGGAAAGGTCCAGGGAGCGGACTGCTGAGGACTGGGGGAAAGGTCCAGGGAGCGGACTGCTGAGGACTGGGGGAAAGGTCCAGGGAGCGGACTGCTGAGGACTGGGGGAAAGGTCCAGGGAGCGGACTGCTGAGGACTGGGGGAAAGGTCCAGGGAGCGGACTGCTGAGGACTGGGGGAAAGGTCCAGGGAGCGGACTGCTGAGGACTGGGGGAAAGGTCCAGGGAGCGGACTGCTGAGGACTGGGGGAAAGGTCCAGGGAGCGGACTGCTGAGGACTGGGGGAAAGGTCCAGGGAGCGGACTGCTGAGGACTGGGGGAAAGGTCCAGGGAGCGGACTGCTGAGGACTGGGGGAAAGGTCCAGGGAGCGGACTGCTGAGGACTGGGGGAAAGGTCCAGGGAGCGGACTGCTGAGGACTGGGGGAAAGGTCCAGGGAGCGGACTGCTGAGGACTGGGGGAAAGGTCCAGGGAGCGGACTGCTGAGGACTGGGGGAAAGGTCCAGGGAGCGGACTGCTGAGGACTGGGGGAAAGGTCCAGGGAGCGGACTGCTGAGGACTGGGGGAAAGGTCCAGGGAGCGGACTGCTGAGGACTGGGGGAAAGGTCCAGGGAGCGGACTGCTGAGGACTGGGGAAAGGTCCAGGGAGCGGACTGCTGAGGACTGGGGGAAAGGTCCAGGGAGCGGACTGCTGAGGACTGGGGGAAAGGTCCAGGGAGCGGACTGCTGAGGACTGGGGGAAAGGTCCAGGGAGCGGACTGCTGAGGACTGGGGGAAAGGTCCAGGGAGCGGACTGCTGAGGACTGGGGGAAAGGTCCAGGGAGCGGACTGCTGAGGACTGGGGGAAAGGTCCAGGGAGCGGACTGCTGAGGACTGGGGAAAGGTCCAGGGAGCGGACTGCTGAGGACTGAGGGAAAGGTCCAGGGAGCGGACTGCTGAGGACTGGGGGAAAGGTCCAGGGAGCGGACTGCTGAGGACTGGGGGAAAGGTCCAGGGAGCGGACTGCTGAGGACTGGGGGAAAGGTCCAGGGAGCGGACTGCTGAGGACTGGGGGAAAGGTCCAGGGAGCGGACTGCTGAGGACTGGGGGAAAGGTCCAGGGAGCGGACTGCTGAGGACTGGGGGAAAGGTCCAGGGAGCGGACTGCTGAGGACTGGGGGAAAGGTCCAGGGAGCGGACTGCTGAGGACTGGGGGAAAGGTCCAGGGGAGCGGACTGCTGAGGACTGGGGGAAAGGTCCAGGGAGCGGACTGCTGAGGACTGGGGAAAGGTCCAGGGAGCGGACTGCTGAGGACTGGGGGAAAGGTCCAGGGAGCGGACTGCTGAGGACTGGGGGAAAGGTCCAGGGAGCGGACTGCTGAGGACTGGGGGAAAGGTCCAGGGAGTGGACTGCTGAGGACTGGGGGAAAGGTCCAGGGAGTGGACTGCTGAGGACTGGGGGAAAGGTCCAGGGAGTGGACTGCTGAGGACTGGGGGAAAGGTCCAGGGAGTGGACTGCTGAGGACTGGGGGAAAGGTCCAGGGAGTGGACTGCTGAGGACTGGGGGAAAGGTCCAGGGAGTGGACTGCTGAGGACTGGGGGAAAGGTCCAGGGAACGGACTGCTGAGGACTGGGGGAAAGGTCCAGGGAGTGGACTGCTGAGGACTGGGGGAAAGGTGCAGGGAGTGGACTGCTGAGCACTGGGGAAAGGTCCAGGGAGTGGACTGCTGAGGACTGGGGGAAAGGTCCAGGGAGGGGACTGCTGAGGACTGGGGGAAAGGTCCAGGGAACGGACTGCTGAGGACTGGGGGAAAGGTCCAGGGAGTGGACTGCTGAGGACTGGGGGAAAGGTCCAGGGAGCGGACTGCTGAGGACTGGGGGAAAGGTGCAGGGAGTGGACTGCTGAGGACTGGGGGAAAGGTCCAGGGAGTAGACTGCTGAGGACTGGGGGAAAGGTCCAGGGAGTGGACTGCTGAGGACTGGGGGAAAGGTCCAGGGAGTGGACTGCTGAGGACTGGGGGAAAGTCACTGTCTCTGATGAATCCCCTTTCCGATTGTTTGGGACATCTGGAAAACAGCTTATTGGGAGGAGAGGAGGTGAGCGCTACCACCAGTCTTGTCTCATGCCAACTGTAACCGGCATCCTGAAACCATTTATGTGTGGGGTTGCTTCTCAGCCAAGGGAATCGGCTCTCACAGTCTTGCCTAAAAACACAGCCATGAATAAAGAATGGGACCAGAATGTCCTCCAAGAGCAACTTCTCCCAACCGTCCAAGAGCAGTTTGGCCACCAACAAAGCCTTTTGCAGCATGATGGAGCACCTGGCCATAAAGCAAAGGTGATAACTAAATGGCTCAGGGAACAAAACATAGAGATTTGGGTCCATGGCCTGGAAACTCCCCAGATCTTAATCCCATTGAGAACTTGTGGTCAATCATCAAGAGACGGGTGGACAAACAAAAACCAACAAATTCTGACAAAATGCAAGCATTGATTGTGCAAGAATGGACGGCTATCAGTCAGGATTTGGTCCAGAAGTTGTATGAGAGCAGCCGGGGAGAATTGCAGAGGTCCTGAAGAAGAAGCCGCAACACTGCAAATATTATAGACTTGCTGCAGTCACTCATCTACCTGTCAGTAGAAGCTTCTGTTACTCAGAATATGATTGTAATTATATTTCTGTATGTGATAAAAACATCTGACAAACACACAGAAAACCAGAGGGCAGAGGATCATGGGAAATAGAGGATTTGTGTCATTCTCAAAATTTCTGGCCATGACTGTAAATGCAGCGTCCTCAGACCTTGACTGAAGGTGTGTAATACATCACTGATATACCAATACACCCCGCTGTGTATATATAATACACCACTAATACACCCCGCTATGTATATATAATACACCAATACACCCCGCTATGTATATATAATACACCAATACACCCCGCTATGTATATATAATACACCACTAATACACCCCGCTATGTATATATAATACACCCCGCTATGTATATATAATACACCACTAATACACCCCGCTATGTATATATAATACACCACTAATACACCCCACTATATATATATAATACACCAATACACCCCGCTATGTATATATAATACACCAATACACCCCGCTATGTATATATAATACACCACTAATACACCCCGCTATGTATATATAATACACCCCGCTATGTATATATAATACACCACTAATACACCCCGCTATGTATATATAATACACCACTAATACACCCCACTATATATATATAATACACCACCAATACACCCCGCTATGTATATATAATACACCACTAATACCCCCCGCTATGTATATATAATACACCACTAATACACCCCGCTATGTATATATAATACACCACTAATACACCCCGCTATGTATATATAATACACCAATACACCCCGCTATGTATATATAATACACCCCGCTATGTATATATAATACACCCCGCTATGTATATATAATACACCACTAATACACCCCGCTATGTATATATAATACACCCCGCTATGTATATATAATACACCCCGCTATGTATATATAATACACCACTAATACACCCCGCTATGTATATATAATACACCAATACACCCCGCTATGTATATATAATACACCACTAATACACCCCGCTATGTATATATAATACACCAATACACCCCGCTATGTATATATAATACACCAATACACCCCGCTATGTATATATAATACACCACTAATACACCCCGCTATGTATATATAATACACCACTAATACACCCCACTATATATATATAATACACCACCAATACACCCCGCTATGTATATATAATACACCACTAATACCCCCCGCTATGTATATATAATACACCACTAATACACCCCGCTATGTATATATAATACACCAATACACCCCGCTATGTATATATAATACACCACTAATACACCCCGCTATGTATATATAATACCCCCCGCTATGTATATATAATACACCCCGCTATGTATATATAATACACCACTAATACCCCCCGCTATGTATATATAATACACCACTAATACACCCCGCTATGTATATATAATACACCAATACACCCCGCTATGTATATATAATACACCACTAATACACCCCGCTATGTATATATAATACACCACTAATACACCCCGCTATGTATATATAATACACCACTAATACACCCCACTATATATATATAATACACCACTAATACCCCCCGCTATGTATATATAATACACCACTAATACACCCCACTATGTATATATAATACACCACTAATACACCCCACTATATATATATAATACACCACCAATACACCCCGCTATGTATATATAATACACCACTAATACCCCCCGCTATGTATATATAATACACCACTAATACACCCCACTATGTATATATAATACACCACTAATACACCCCGCTATGTATATATAATACACCCCGCTATGTATATATAATACACCCCGCTATGTATATATAATACACCAATACACCCCGCTATGTATATATAATACACCCCGCTATGTATATATAATACACCACTAATACACCCCGCTATGTATATATAATACACCACTAATACACCCCGCTATGTATATATAATACACCACCAATACACCCCGCTATGTATATATAATACACCAATACACCCCGCTATGTATATATAATACACCCCGCTATGTATATATAATACACCACTAATACACCCCGCTATGTATATATAATACACCAATACACCCCGCTATGTATATATAATACACCACTAATACACCCCGCTATGTATATACAATACACCCCGCTATGTATATATAATACACCACCAATACACCCCGCTATGTATATATAATACACCACTAATACACCCCGCTATGTATATATAATACACCACTAATACACCCCGCTATGTATATATAATACACCAATACACCCCGCTATGTATATATAATACACCACTAATACACCCCGCTATGTATATATAATACACCACTAATACACCCCGCTATGTATATATAATACACCACCAATACACCCCGCTATGTATATATAATACACCACCAATACACCCCACTATGTATATATAATACACCACTAATACACCCCGCTATGTATATATAATACACTAATACACCCCGCTATGTATATATAATACACCAATACACCCCGCTATGTATATATAATACACCACTAATACACCCCGCTATGTATATATAATACACCAATACACCCCGCTATGTATATATAATACACCACTAATACACCCCGCTATGTATATATAATACACCAATACACCCCACTATGTATATATAATACACCACCAATACACCCCGCTATGTATATATAATACACCACTAATACACCCCGCTATGTATATATAATACACCAATACACCCCACTATGTATATATAATACACCACCAATACACCCCGCTATGTATATATAATACACCAATACACCCCGCTATGTATATATAATACACCACTAATACACCCCACTATGTATATATAATACACCCCGCTATGTATATATAATACACCACCAATACACCCCGCTATGTATATATAATACACCACTAATACCCCCCGCTATGTATATATAATACACCACTAATACACCCCGCTATGTATATATAATACACCACCAATACACCCCGCTATGTATATATAATACACCACTAATACACCCCGCTATGTATATATAATACACCCCGCTATGTATATATAATACACCACCAATACACCCCACTATGTATATATAATACACCACTAATACACCCCGCTATGTATATATAATACACCACTAATACACCCCGCTATGTATATATAATACACCACTAATACACCCCGCTATGTATATATAATACACCACCAATACACCCCGCTATGTATATATAATACACCACTAATACACCCCGCTATGTATATATAATACACCCCGCTATGTATATATAATACACCACCAATACACCCCACTATGTATATATAATACACCACTAATACACCCCGCTATGTATATATAATACACCACTAATACACCCCGCTATGTATATATAATACACCCCGCTATGTATATATAATACACCACTAATACACCCCGCTATGTATATATAATACACCAATACACCCCGCTATGTATATATAATACACCAATACACCCCGCTATGTATATATAATACACCCCTAATACACCCCGCTATGTATATATAATACACCACTAATACACCCCGCTATGTATATATAATACACCCCGCTATGTATATATAATACACCAATACACCCCGCTATGTATATATAATACACCCCGCTATGTATATATAATACACCACTAATACACCCCGCTATGTATATATAATACACCCCGCTATGTATATATAATACACCACTAATACCCCCCGCTATGTATATATAATACACCCCGCTATGTATATATAATACACCAATACACCCCACTATGTATATATAATACACCACCAATACACCCCGCTATGTATATATAATACACCCCGCTATGTATATATAATACACCACTAATACACCCCGCTATGTATATATAATACACCAATACACCCCGCTATGTATGTATAATACACCACTAATACACCCCGCTATGTATATATAATACACCCCGCTATGTATATATAATACACCCCGCTATGTATATGTAATACACCACTAATACACCCCACTATGTATATATAATACACCACTAATACACCCCACTATGTATATATAATACACCACTAATACACCCCGCTATGTATATATAATACACCACCAATACACCCCGCTATGTATATATAATACACCACTAATACACCCCGCTATGTATATATAATACACCAATACACCCCGCTATGTATATATAATACACCACCAATACACCCCGCTATGTATATATAATACACCCCGCTATGTATATATAATACACCACTAATACACCCCGCTATGTATGTATAATACACCCCGCTATGTATATATAATACACCACTAATACACCCCGCTATGTATATATAATACACCACTAATACACCCCGCTATGTATATATAATACACCACTAATACACCCCGCTATGTATATATAATACACCACTAATACACCCCGCTATGTATATATAATACACCCCGCTATGTATATATAATACACCAATACACCCCGCTATGTATATATAATACACCACTAATACACCCCGCTATGTATATATAATACACCACTAATACACCCCGCTATGTATATATAATACACCACCAATACACCCCGCTATGTATATATAATACACCACTAATACACCCCGCTATGTATATATAATACACCAATACACCCCGCTATGTATATATAATACACCACTAATACACCCCGCTATGTATATATAATACACCCCGCTATGTATATATAATACACCACTAATACACCCCACTATGTATATATAATACACCACCAATACACCCCGCTATGTATATATAATACACCACTAATACACCCCGCTATGTATATATAATACACCCCGCTATGTATATATAATACACCACTAATACACCCCGCTATGTATATATAATACACCCCGCTATGTATATATAATACACCACTAATACACCCCGCTATGTATATATAATACACCACTAATACACCCCGCTATGTATATATAATACACCACTAATACACCCCACTATGTATATATAATACACCCCGCTATGTATATATAATACACCCCGCTATGTATATATAATACACCACTAATACACCCCACTATGTATATATAATACACCAATACACCCCGCTATGTATATATAATACACCACTAATACACCCCGCTATGTATATATAATACACCACCAATACACCCCACTATGTATATATAATACACCACTAATACACCCCGCTATGTATATATAATACACCACTAATACACCCCGCTATGTATATATAATACACCCCGCTATGTATATATAATACACCACCAATACACCCTGCTATGTATATATAATACACCACCAATACACCCCGCTATGTATATATAATACACCACCAATACACCCCGCTATGTATATATAATACACCCCGCTATGTATATATAATACACCACTAATACACCCCGCTATGTATATATAATACACCAATACACCCCGCTATGTATGTATAATACACCACTAATACACCCCGCTATGTATATATAATACACCCCTAATACACCCCGCTATGTATATATAATACACCACTAATACACCCCGCTATGTATATATAATACACCCCGCTATGTATATATAATACACCCCGCTATGTATATATAATACACCAATACACCCCGCTATGTATATATAATACACCCCGCTATGTATATATAATACACCACTAATACACCCCGCTATGTATATATAATACACCACTAATACACCCCGCTATGTATATATAATACACCACCAATACACCCCGCTATGTATATATAATACACCACCAATACACCCCGCTATGTATATATAATACACCCCGCTATGTATATATAATACACCACTAATACACCCCACTATATATATATAATACACCACTAATACACCCCGCTATGTATATATAATACACCACCAATACACCCCACTATGTATATATAATACACCAATACACCCCGCTATGTATATATAATACACCACCAATACACCCCACTATGTATATATAATACACCACTAATACACCCCGCTATGTATATATAATACACCACCAATACACCCCGCTATGTATATATAATACACCCCGCTATGTATATATAATACACCACTAATACACCCCGCTATGTATATATAATACACCACTAATACACCCCGCTATGTATATATAATACACCACCAATACACCCCGCTATGTATATATAATACACCACCAATACACCCCGCTATGTATATATAATACACCCCGCTATGTATATATAATACACCACTAATACACCCCACTATATATATATATAATACACCACTAATACACCCCGCTATGTATATATAATACACCACCAATACACCCCACTATGTATATATAATACACCACTAATACACCCCGCTATGTATATATAATACACCAATACACCCCACTATGTATATATAATACACCCCGCTATGTATATATTAATACACCACTAATACCCCCGTATGTATATATAATACACCCCGCTATGTATATAATACACCAACACTACACCCCGCTATGTATATATAATACACCACTAATACACCCCGCTATGTATATATAATACACCAATACACCCCGCTATGTATATATAATACACCACTAATACACCCCGCTATGTATAAATAATAACACCACCAATACACCCCGCTATGTATATATAATTACACCCGCTATGTATATATAATACACCCCGCTATGTATATATAATACACCACTAATACCACCCGCTATGTATATATAATACACCACTAATACACCCCGCTATGTATATATAATACACCCAATATAACCCCGCTATGTATATATAATACACCACTAATACACCACGCTATGTCTATATAATACACCCCGCTATGTATATATAATACACCACCAATTACACCCCGCTATGTATATAAATACACCACCAATCACCCCACTATGTAATATAATACACCCAATTACACCCAGCCTATGTATATATAATACACACTAATACACCCCCGATATTGGATATATAATACACCCCGCTATGTATATAATACACCCCGCTATGTATAATAATACACCACCAATACACCACGCTATGTATATATAACACCACCAATACACCCCCACTACTGTATATATAATACACCCCGCTATGTATATATAATACACCCCCGCTATGTATATAATAATACACCACTAATACACCCCGCTATGTATATATAATACACCACGCCTAGGTATATATAATACACCACTAATACACCCCACTATGTATATATAATACACCACTAATACACCACCACGATGTATATATAATACACCCCGCTATGTATATATAATACACCCCGCTATGTATATATAATACCACCCCGCTATGTATATATATACACCACCAATATCACCCCCAACTATGTATATATAATACACCCCGCTATGTATATATAAACACCCCCGCTATGTATATATAATACACCACTAATACACCACGCTATGTATATATAATACACCCCGCTATGTATATATAATAACCACTAATACACCCGCTATGTATATATAATACACCAATAATACACCCCGTATGTATATATAATACACCCCCGCTATGTATATATAATAAACCACTAATACACCCCGCTATGTATATATAATACACCCCGCCTATGTATATATAATACACACTAATACACCCCACTATGTATATATAATACACCACCAATACACCCTCCCGCTAGTATATATAATACACCACCAATACACCCCGCTATGTATATATAATACCCCACCAATACACCACGCGATGTATATATAATACACCAATACACCCCGCTATGTATATATAATACACCACTAATACACCCCGCTATGTATATATAATACACCACCAATACACCCCGCTATGTATATATAATACACCCACCAATACACCCCCCACTATTGTATATATAATACAACCCCGCTATGTATATATAATACACCCCGCTATGTATATATAATACACCACTAATACACCCCGCTATGTATATATAATACACCCCGTATGTATATAATTACACCCCGCTATGTATATATAATACACCACTAATACACCCCAACTATGTATATATAATACACCCCGCTATGTATATATATACACCCGCTAATGTATATATAATACACCCCGCTATGTATATATAATACACCACCAATACACCCCACTATGTATATATAATACACCCCCGCTATGTATATATAATACACCCCGCTATGTATAATATAATACACCACTAATACACCCCGCTATGTATATATAATACACCCCGCTATGTATATATATACACCACTAATACACCCCGCTATGTATATATAATACACCACTAATACACCCCGCTATGATATATAATACACCCCGCTATGTATATATATACACCACTAATACACCCCGCTATGTATATATAATACACCCCGCTATGTATATATATAACCACCAATACACCCACTATGTATATATAATACACCAATACACCCCGCTCTGTATATATAATACACCACAATACACCCCGCTATGTATATATAATACACCACTAATACACCCCACTATGTATATATAATACACCACTAATACACCCCACTATGTATATATAATACACCCCCGCTATGTATATATAATACACCCCGCTATGTATATATAATACACCCCGCTATGTATATATAATACACCCCGCTATGTATATATAATACACCACTAATACACCCCGCTATGTATGTATAATACACCACTAATACACCCCGCTATGTATATATAATACACCCCGCTATGTATATATAATACACCCCGCTATGTATATATAATACACCCCGCTATGTATATATAATACACCACTAATACACCCCGCTATGTATATATAATACACCCCGCTATGTATATATAATACACCACCAATACACCCCACTATGTATATATAATACACCCCGCTATGTATATATAATACACCACTAATACACCCCGCTATGTATATATAATACACCACTAATACACCCCGCTATGTATATATAATACACCACTAATACACCCCACTATGTATATATAATACACCCCGCTATGTATATATAATACACCCCGCTATGTATATATAATACACCCCGCTATGTATATATAATACACCCCACTATGTATATATAATACACCACTAATACACCCCACTATGTATATATAATACACCACCAATACACCCCGCTATGTATATATAATACACCCCGCTATGTATATATAATACACCCCGCTATGTATATATAATACACCACTAATACACCCCACTATGTATATATAATACACCACTAATACACCCCGCTATGTATATATAATACACCACTAATACACCCCGCTATGTATATATAATACACCACTAATACACCCCGCTATGTATATATAATACACCACTAATACACCCCGCTATGTATATATAATACACCAATACACCCCGCTATGTATATATAATACACCACCAATACACCCCGCTATGTATATATAATACACCACCAATACACCCCGCTATGTATATATAATACACCACTAATACACCCCGCTATGTATATATAATACACCACTAATACACCCCGCTATGTATATATAATACACCACTAATACACCCCGCTATGTATATATAATACACCCCGCTATGTATATATAATACACCACTAATACACCCCGCTATGTATATATAATACACCACTAATACACCCCGCTATGTATATATAATACACCACTAATACACCCCGCTATGTATATATAATACACCACTAATACACCCCGCTATGTATATATAATACACCACTAATACACCCCGCTATGTATATATAATACACCACTAATACACCCCGCTATGTATATATAATACACCCCGCTATGTATATATAATACACCCCGCTATGTATATATAATACACCCCGCTATGTATATATAATACACCCCGCTATGTATATGTAATACACCACTAATACACCCCGCTATGTATGTATAATACACCACTAATACACCCCGCTATGTATATATAATACACCCCGCTATGTATATATAATACACCCCGCTATGTATATATAATACACCCCGCTATGTATATATAATACACCACCAATACACCCCACTATGTATATATAATACACCCCGCTATGTATATATAATACACCCCGCTATGTATATATAATACACCACTAATACACCCCGCTATGTATATATAATACACCACTAATACACCCCACTATGTATATATAATACACCACTAATACACCCCGCTATGTATATATAATACACCACTAATACACCCCGCTATGTATATATAATACACCCCGCTATGTATATATAATACACCACTAATACACCCCGCTATGTATATATAATACACCCCGCTATGTATATATAATACACCCCGCTATGTATATATAATACACCCCACTATGTATATATAATACACCCCGCTATGTATATATAATACACCACTAATACACCCCGCTATGTATATATAATACACCACTAATACACCCCGCTATGTATATATAATACACCACTAATACACCCCGCTATGTATATATAATACACCACTAATACACCCCGCTATGTATATATAATACACCACCAATACACCCCGCTATGTATATATAATACACCAATACACCCCGCTATGTATATATAATACACCACCAATACACCCCGCTATGTATATATAATACACCACCAATACACCCCGCTATGTATATATAATACACCACTAATACACCCCGCTATGTATATATAATACACCACTAATACACCCCGCTATGTATATATAATACACCACTAATACACCCCGCTATGTATATATAATACACCCCGCTATGTATATATAATACACCACTAATACACCCCGCTATGTATATATAATACACCACTAATACACCCCGCTATGTATATATAATACACCACTAATACACCCCGCTATGTATATATAATACACCACTAATACACCCCGCTATGTGTATATAATACACCACTAATACACCCCGCTATGTATATATAATACACCACTAATACACCCCGCTATGTATATATAATACACCAATACACCCCGCTATGTATATATAATACACCCCGCTATGTATATATAATACACCCCGCTATGTATATATAATACACCCCGCTATGTATATATAATACACCCCGCTATGTATATATAATACATGTAGGTAGATAGATGGTCGCAGCATCACTTACACACCACAATATCCGCTTCTCATAAAAAAAAAAGGGGATACTTAAACAACACAATAGAAATCCAAGTAAATAAAACTTCTGTGACATCAGACTGTCCGCTTAGGAAGCAGCACTGACTGACACTCCCGGTCACCTGCAGCACTGACTGACAATCCCGCTCACCTGCAGCACTGACTGACAATCCCGCTCACCTGCAGCACTGACTGACACTCCCGGTCACCTGCAGCACTGACTGACACTCCCTGTCACCTGCAGCACTGACTGTCACTCCCTGTCACCTGCAGCACTGACTGTCACTCCCTGTCACCTGCAGCACTGACTGTCACTCCCTGTCACCTGCAGCACTGACTGACACTCCCTGTCACCTGCAGCACTGACTGACACTCCCTGTCACCTGCAGCACTGACTGACACTCCCTGTCACCTGCAGCACTGACTGTCACTCCCTGTCACCTGCAGCACTGACTGTCACTCACTCTCACCTGAAGCACTGACTGACACTCACTGTCACCTGCAGTCAGCAAGACCCCCTCAATAACGGAGGGTCCTGCAGGTGGGGAGCACACACCACTTCTCACTCCCTATGCTTTCGGGGTGATGATTTGGTCACATTTGAATGTTGTTGGTGCTTTCACTCTTGTGGTAACATGAGACGAACTCTACAACCCACACAGGTGGCTCAGGTAGTGCAGATCCTCCAGGATGGCAAGTCACTGTGCAGGACGCTTGGCATTTACCAGAGATCACCAGGATTGGCAGATTCACCACTGGCGCCCTCTGTGCTGCTCACAGATGAGAGCAGGTTCACACTGAGCACATGTGACAGACGGGACACGAGACGTCACGAGTCTGGGGACGCTGTGGAGAGCCATCTGCTGCCTGCAACGTCCTTCATCATGAGCGGTCTGGCAGTGGGTCCGTAATGGTGTGAGTGTGTGTTTGTGTGTGGGGGGGGGCATTTCCTTGGGGGGCGGCACATATATATCGGAAAATGCTTATAAAGTGCTTTTTTCCCCTCCACTTTCTACTTCATCAAGGCGTCCCTTCCTGGATAACATGGCTATGTCACTTCCTGGATAACATGGCTATGTCACTTCCTGGATAACATGAGTATGTCACTTCCTGGATAACACGGCTATGTCACTTCCTGGATAACATGGGGATGTCACTTCCTGGATAACATGGGGATGTCACTTCCTGGATGACATGGCGATGTCGCTTCCTGGATAACAGGGCGATGTCACTTCCTGGATAACGTGGGGATGTCACTTCCTGGATAACAGGGCGATGTCACTTCCTGGATAACATGGTGATGTCACGACTCCCAGAGCTGTGTGGGCTGTGGCTGCTGGAGAGGAAGATGGCAGAGGGATGCTCAGTGTCCCTCCAGTGCCCTGTGTCCCCCCGCCATCATCCTCTCCAGCAGCCACAGCCCTGGGAGTCGTGACATCACCATGTTATCCAGGAAGTGACATCACCATGTTATCCAGGAAGTGACCTCACCATGTTATCCAGGAAGTGACATTGCCGTGTTATCCGGGAAGTGACATCACCATGTTATCCAGGAAGTGACATCCCGTGTGTTATCCATGAAGTGACATCCCCGTGTTATCCGGGAAGTGACCTCACCATGTTATCCAGGAAGTGACATCCCGTGTGTTATCCAGGAAGTGACATCCCCATGTTATCCAGAAAGTGACATCCCCATGTTATCCAGGAAGTGACATCCCCGTGTTATCCAGGAAGTGACATCACCATGTTATCCAGGAAGTGACATCACCATGTTATCCAGGAAGTGACATCCCCATGTTATCCAGGAAGTGACATCCCCATGTTATCCAGGAAGTGACATCCCCATGTTATCCAGGAAGTGACATCCCCATGTTATCCAGGAAGTGACATCCCCATGTTATCCAGGAAGTGACATCCCCATGTTATCTAGGAAGTGACATCCCCGTGTTATTCAGGATGTGACATCACCGTGTTATCCAGGAAGTGACATCCCCATTTTATCCAGGAAGTGACATCCCCATTTTATCCAGGAAGTGACATCACCATGTTATCCAGGAAGTGACATCCCCATGTTATCCAGGAAGTGAAACCTTGATGCAGTAGTAAGTGAGGGGAAAAAACCACTTTATAAGCATTTCCTGTAATCATTGTATATTGGGGATTTGTATAACTTTTGGGGGGCAATACAATACTTAAATAAAAATTTTCACTGGACTTCTCCTTTAAATTTTAAATAAGGACACATTAATGATATGCCTAACATAGGCTAAACTTCAAGGCCAAACATCAGGCCATAAAAGCGAATTCGGGTAGAAGCCGTATGAACGGACATTGTTAACATGGGTGATTTGGGATGATGGGGTCTGGGATGATGGGCTGGGTGATGTGGGATAATGGGCTGGGTGATGTGGGATGATGGGATCTGGGATGATGGGCTGGGTGATGAGGGATGATGGGATCTGGGATGATGTGGGATGATGGGATCTGGGATGATGGGCTGGGGGATCTGGGATGATGGGCTGGGGGATGTGGGATGATGGGCTGGGGGATGTGGGATGATGGGCTGGGTGATGTGGGATGATGGGCTGGGTGATGTGGGATGATGGGCTGGGTGATGTGGGATGATGGGCTGGGTGATGTGGGATGATGGGATCTGGGATGATGGGCTGGGTGATGTGGGATGATGGGCTGGGGGATGTGGGATGATGGGCTGGGTGATGTGGGATGATGGGCTTGGTGATGTGGGATGATGGGCTGGGTGATGTGGGATGATGGGCTTGGTGATGTGGGATGATGGGCTGGGTGATGTGGGATGATGGGCTGGGTAATGTGGGATGATGGGCTGGGTGATGTGGGATGATGGGCTGGGTGATGTGGGATGATGGGCTGGGTGATGTGGGATGATGGGCTGGGTGATGTGGGATGATGGGATCTGGGATGATGGGCTGGGTGATGTGGGATGATGGGCTGGGGGATGTGGGATGATGGGCTGGGTGATGTGGGATGATGGGCTGGGGGATGTGGGATGATGGGCTGGGTGATGTGGGATGATGGGCTTGGTGATGTGGGATGATGGGCTGGGTGATGTGGGATGATGGGCTGGGTGATGTGGGATGATGGGATCTGGGATGATGGGCTGGGTGATGTGGGATGATGGGCTGGGTGATGTGGGATGATGGGCTGGGGGATGTGGGATGATGGGCTGGGGGATGTGGGATGATGGGCTGGGGGATCTGGGATGATGGGCTGGGGGATGTGGGATGATGGGCTGGGTGATGATGGCTGGCAGTGATGATGGGCAGCGGTTATGATAAAGATGATGGGCAGCGGTGATGATGATGATGGGCGGAGAAGATGATGATGGGCAGCGGTGATGATGATGATGGGCAGCGGTGATGATGATGGGCAGCGGTGATGATGATGGGCAGCGGTGATGGTTGCCGGCGGTGATGAGACATCCAGTCTAATACTCCTAAATGTATTTTTACAGACATAATGCATTTCAACTTGTTCAAGAAAGCGGAGCCTCCTCCGGAAGCTCACACCATGCCGAGCACCACAGAAACGCCGGTCGTCTCACTCGAGAACTCCACGGCCGTCGCTGGATCAGGGGATAAAAGTGCTGACACGTTCCGAAAAATCCAACAGGAACTTATGAATCAAATCAACAAGATTCCGTGTAAGTATCCTACATGTCATTATTATTGTCTGATCCCATGTTACTGGAATAGTGGATTATAGGCAGGGGTGGGGCTAAAGGCTCCTCCCCCCCCCCTGTCAGGGGTAAGGACATGATGGGGGTTGTAGTTCTGCAACCTGCAGAGCCACAGATGGGGGTATGCAGCCCATATGTCCCGGCCGTGTGTTTCCTCCTTAGTTGTCCCGGCTGTGTGTCTCCTCCTTAGTTGTCCCGGCTGTGTGTCTCCTCCTTAGTTGTCCCGGCTGTGGGTCTCCTCCTTAGTTGTCCCGGCTGTGTGTTTCCCCCTTAGTTGTCCCGGATGTGTGTCTCCTCCTTAGTTGTCCCGGCTGGGGGTCTCCTCCTTAGTTGTCCCGGCTGTGGGTTTCCTCCTTAGTTGTCCCGGCTGTGGGTCTCCTCCTTAGTTGTCCCGGCTGGGGGTCTCCTCCTTAGTTGTCCCGGCTGTGGGTTTCCTCCTTAGTTGTCCTGGCTGGGGGTCTCCTCCTTAGTTGTCCCGGCTGGTGGTCTCCTCCTTAGTTGTCCCGGCTGGGGGTTTCCTCCTTAGTTGTCCCGGCTGTGGGTTTCCTCCTTAGTTGTCCGGCTGTGGGTTTCCTCCTTAGTTGTCCCGGCTGGGGGTTCCCTCCTTAGTTGTCCCGGCTGTGTGTCTCCTCCTTAGTTGTCCCGGCTGTGTGTCTCCTCCTTAGTTGTCCCGGCTGGGGGTTTCCTCCTTAGTTGTCCCGGCTGGGGGTCTCCTCCTTAGTTGTCCCGGCTGTGGGTTTCCTCCTTAGTTGTCCCGGCTGGGGGTCTCCTCCTTAGTTGTCCCGGCTGTGTGTTTCCTCCTTAGTTGTCCCGGCTGTGTGTTTCCTCCTTAGTTGTCCCGGCTGGGGGTTCCCTCCTTAGTTGTCCCGGCTGTGTGTCTCCTCCTTAGTGGTCCCGGCTGTGTGTCTCCTCCTTAGTTGTCCCGGCTGGGGGTCTCCTCCTTAGTTGTCCCGGCTGTGGGTTTCCTCCTTAGTTGTCCCGGCTGTGGGTCTCTTACTTAGTTGTCCCGGCTGTGTGTCTTCTCCTTAGTTGTCCCGGCTGTGGGTCTCCTCCTTAGTTGTCCCGGCTGGGGGTTTCCTCCTTAGTTGTCCCGGCTGTGGGTCTCCTCCTTAGTTGTCCCGGCTGTGGGTCTCCTCCTTAGTTGTCCCGGCTGTGGGTTTCCTCCTTAGTTGTCCCGGCTGTGTGTCTCCTCCTTAGTTGT
Source organism: Dendropsophus ebraccatus (assembly GCA_027789725.1). NCBI lineage: Eukaryota > Metazoa > Chordata > Amphibia > Anura > Hylidae > Dendropsophus > Dendropsophus ebraccatus. The sequence continues at coordinate 628,648 of JAQFWZ010000099.1, forward strand.
CCCGGCTGTGGGTCTCCTCCTTAGTTGTCCCGGCTGTGGGTCTCCTCCTTAGTTGTCCCGGCTGTGGGTCTCCTCCTTAGTTGTCCCGGCTGAGGGTTTCCTCCTTAGTTGTCCCGGCTGTGGGTTTCCTCCTTAGTTGTCCCGGCTGGGGGTCTCCTCCTTAGTTGTCCCGGCTGTGGGTCTCCTCCTTAGTTGTCCTGGCTGGGGGTCTCCTCCTTAGTTGTCCCGGCTGTGTGTCTCCTCCTTAGTTGTCCTGGCTGGGGGTCTCCTCCTTAGTTGTCCCGGCTGGGGGTCTCCTCCTTAGTTGTCCCGGCTCTGGGTTTCTTCCTTAGTTGTCCCGGCTGTGTGTTTCCTCCTTAGTTGTCCCGGCTGTGTGTTTCCTCCTTAGTTGTCCCGGCTGGGGGTCTCCTCCTTAGTTGTCCCGGCTGGGGGTCTCCTCCTTAGTTGTCCCGGCTGGGGGTCTCCTCCTTAGTTGTCCCGGCGGGGGGGTCTCCTCCTTAGTTGTCCTGGCTGGGGGTTTCCTCCTTAGTTGTCCCAGCTGGGGGTCTCCTCCTTAGTTGTCCCGGCTGTGGGTTTCCTCCTTAGTTGTCCCGGCTGGGGGTCTCCTCCTTAGTTGTCCCGGCTGTGGGTTTCCTCCTTAGTTGTCCCGGCTGTGTGTCTCCTCCTTAGTTGTCCCGGCTGGGGGTCTCCTCCTTAGTTGTCCTGGCTGGGGGTCTCCTCCTTAGTTGTCCCGGCTGTGTGTCTCCTCCTTAGTTGTCCCGGCTGTGTGTCTCCTCCTTAGTTGTCCCGGCTGGGGGTCTCCTCCTTAGTTGTCCTGGCTGGGGGTTTCCAACCAATAGGTACCCTCCCCTCATTAACACACCTGATCATCTGGGCTCTGCCCCCACCTCATATCCTCCATTAGTACATGGCACCAGATATCCACATGGCCTGCACTAAAATGGCGCCCAACCACGTCACATCTGGTCCATATCTCAAAGCCGTCCCCATATAACTGAGCCGGTCAGATAGTTCCTATGTGCCCCATATAGCTCACACTATACAATATGCTGTGAGGCCCCACAAAAATGGTGCTCATTTCAACAGTGACATCACTACTAGTCTGGGTGCTAGAGTTATAATCTACAGCAAAATGGCGCCCGCAATGTGAAAGCATAAATAATTACATAACCAAACCTCTGTTTGTATACAATAGTCACACTAGTCATGATAGCACTAAACCTATATAAAGTGCTTGTGCCAAAACCACAGTACTAGTGATAATATTTCATAGAATTCATGTAAACAGCAAAATATCTATGAGCTCAATGCAACCAATAAGCCAATTCCTATATAACCTATGGTAACACAATTTAAAGTGACAGCACATACAGTGCCAATTTACCTGCTTGGGCAGACAACAGCATTATGGGGCTTCGGCATATGGAAATTTCCGCCCCCCCCCCCCCCCCCCATCTTTTCCGAAGTTCTGCTTGTCCTCCCTCCATCTCAGTACTTTAATGGCATTGTGAGACGTTGTGTCATCTTGTGTGGCCGTCCCCTGAGCTATAAATGTCATATTAATATGTTATAGATTATCGTTTTGTGACACTTTTGCTTTTGCACACTTTTTTCACTTTTGATTTGTGTTATATTAATTTTCATCAATTAGCACAATATTATTAGTCTCATTTTTCTATGTAATTCTGCGTTTACACAAAGCGACAATTCGCCCAATCGAACGATCGACAATTTTGAAGTAACAAAGTGTTTTTTATAACGATCAGCGATCGCTTAAGCCCGTCTCACACATTGGGTCAATCGGTGAAGGACTGTTCACAGGACGCGATCGGCAAATTTTTAGCGAACGACCAACGACGAGAAAAGGTTGAAAGATCACAATGAACGATTTCTCGCTCGTCACCTGATCATTTGCTGTCTTTCCACAAGGCGATTATATGCAGCATAATATTATGATCTATTAATTGGTTGTGTTACCAATGACACTGACACTTACCATAGGTTATATAGGAATTGGCTTATTGGTTGCATTGAGCTCATAGATATTTTGCTGTTTACATGAATTCTATGAAATATTATCACTAGTACTGTGGTTTTGGCACAAGCACTTTATATAGGTTTAGTGCTATCATGACTAGTGTGACTATTGTATACAAACAGAGGTTTGGTTATGTAATTATTTATGCTTTCACATTGCGGGCGCCATTTTGCTGTAGATTATAACTCTAGCACCCAGACTAGTAGTGATGTCACTGTTGAAATGAGCACCATTTTTGTGGGGCCTCACAGCATATTGTATAGTGTGAGCTATATGGGGCACATAGGAACTATCTGACCGGCTCAGTTATATGGGGACGGCTTTGAGATATGGACCAGATGTGACTTGGTTGGGCGCCATTTTAGTGCAGGCCATGTGGATATCTGGTGCCATGTACTAATGGAGGATATGAGGTGGGGGCAGAGCCCAGATGATCAGGTGTGCTAATGAGGGGAGGGTACCTATTGGTTGGAGGGTGATATGGGGGTATATAGGTGGGCCTGTATAGCAGGAACATCAGCACCTGGTTTGTTCCTTTAATATCATTTTGGACTCTGGTCTCCTTGTTTTGGTTCTTATTACCTATATATGTGAGGGTTGCTGGGTGTATTGGTTTATATATAGGGCCGTATTGCATCCCCTATTGTGATTGGAAGATTCCCCCATATATGACCAGTTTACCATGTACCTTTATGACGACCAGTTACCTCATTTTGTTTTATATAGTTCAGGCAAAATTTATTTTTTAATATGTTATCACATAAAGAAAGTTGGAGAAATTTCTAATATACAATAATTATGGACATAAAGTGCTTTTACCCTCAATTTAGTAGATCAGGCAGACTTCAATTTTCCTAAAATACCGTGACGTCACGAATCAGAGCAGGGCTGGGTGTGATCCCTCTGAAGCGTCCAGCAGGGGGCGCAGTGTATGGAGAAATTACATAGAATAACTATATCACAAGTGCCAGCAGCCCCATCCACGGCACATAGCACTGGGGCTGCTGGCACTTGTAGTGCGCCTGCCCCCCCCATCCCCGGGACAGTAGACCTTAGACCAGCTGCCCCCCCCCCCCCCCCCTAAGAACCCCAAACTTCCCCCATTAGAATTGCAAGCAGCCCTGTCCACGCCGCATAGGACGGGGGCTGCTGGCACTTGTAGTGCGGCTCCCACACAACATCAGACCTTAGGGCCCCCCCCCCCCAAGGACCCTCATAGCTTACCCCAGCAAACCCCCTTTCACCGATTGCCCTCCGATCCGCACACAGAGGAGATCCGCACTACAAGTGCCACCAGCCCCATCCTATGTGTCGTAAATGGGGCTGCTGGCACTTGTGATGGGGGTAGTTTGGGGTCTTTAGGTGGTGGGGGTGTTCACTGGGGGGCTGCTGGCACAGGGGCAGCTGCACCACAAGTGCCAGCAGCCCCATCCTATGTTCCGTGAATGGGGCTGCTGGCACTTGTGATATAGTTATTCTTACTATGTAATTTCTCTGTACACTGCGCCCCCTGCTGGACGTTTCATAGGAATTACACCCAGCCCTGCTCTGGTTCGTGACGTCACTGTATTTTAGGAAAATTGAAGTCTGCCTGATCTACTAAATTGAGGGAAATAGCACTTTATGTGCATTTCCCATAATTAGTGTATATTAGAAATTTGCCTAACTTTCCTTAGGTAATAACATATTAAAAAATACATTTTGCCCGGAGTTTTCCTTTAACTATTTCACTAATGGAAGAATGGCTAGAATATTGGGTGTTTGTTACAGGATAAAGTACATGTTATGTTACAGTATATACAATATGGAATGTTAGTGTACAGGAAATGTAATGTTACAGTATATAGTTACAGTGTACAGGATATGGTATGTTACAGTATATACTATACTAGAAAAAGTACCCGCTGCTGCCCGGGTATAAAGTGTAGGTGTGATAATTAGATTTGTTCCAAGGTCGCCCAGGAGGCCAATCTATGGGAAATCCCCAGGAGCCCAATGTACCTCTATATTCCCCTATATACCCTGACAGATCTGCACTGTTTATGTAAATTGTAGCTTATGCACATTAGAAATAAACTAAAAATGTTTAACATCCTAAATACTTAAAGTGACTGTAGCACCAGGCCCAGGCTGAAGCACTGCAGGCGGCCGTCCCACCCCCAGTGGGAAGAAACCCCAGCTCCTCCATGACGTGACTCCATTAGAATCAATGGAACCCTATCATAGAGGGGCTGGGGTTTCTTCCCACTAAGGGGGGGGGGGGGGGGTCGGCCGCCTCCAGTGCTTCTGCCTGGTCCTTGGGGTACAGTCACTTTAAAAGCCAAACTAAAATGTCATGTGATCAGACTGTATACAGAGCCTGGTTATATACAACATTGGCAGTGTTACATACAGCCTGGTTATATACAACATTGGAAGTGTTATATACATAGCTTGGTTATATACAGCATTGGCAGTCTTATACAGTATACAGCCTGGTTAGATACAACTTTGGCAGTGTTATATACAGAGCCTGGTTATATACAACATTGGCAGTGTTATATACAGAGCCTGGTTATATACAACATTGACAGTGTTATATACAGCCTGGTTATATACAACATTGGCAGTGTTATATACAACATTGGCAGTGTTATATACAGCATTGCCAGTGTTATATACAGCATTGGCAGTGTTATATACAGCATTGGCAGTGTTATATACAACATTGTCAGTGTTATATACAGAGCCTGGTTATGTACAACATTGTCAGTGTTATATACAGAGCCTGGTTATATACAACATTGACAGTGTTATATGCAGCCTGGTTATATACAACATTGGCAGTGTTATATACAGAGCCTGGTTATATACAACATTGGCAGTGTTATACATACAACATTGGCAGTGTTATTGCCAGGTGAATAAACATAAGGCTTTTTGCCTGATACAACTCTGGAGCAGCAACATACAATTGTCCATGCGGAAAACATGCAGAATCCGTATTTCCGGCACCACCTGCAATGATTCCTGTATACTATACCTGCAGTGATAGGCCTTGGGCCTTGTTTATTGTCGTTGCAAATGATGCCTAACAGGAAGCTGCAATCGTCTAAAATATATTGTTTCATTTGAGTTATCTGTGGAATTTGTGTATACCTGTAGTGTATAGTTAGGGGCGGTCCTGTCTACCTGTAGTGTATAGTTGGTGGAGGTCCTGTATACCTGTAGTTTATAGTTTGGGGGTCCTGTATACCTGTAGTATATAGTTGGTGGAGGTTCTGTATACCTGTAATGTATAGTTTGGGGGTCCTGTATACCTGTAGTGTATAGTTGGTGGAGGTCCTGTATGCCTGTAGTGTATAGTTTTGGGGTACTGTATATCTGTAGTGTACTGTATAGTTGGGGTAGGGGGTCTACCAGGTATTTCTGTGGAGGCAGCCGCCCTAGCAACCAATCAGATTCCATCTCACTGTGAAAATGAAAGTAGTAATCCTATTGGTTGCTAAGGCTTCCAGCTGCCATTACTGCTGGGGAGACCTGTGTTTGTGCAGTTTGGAGATTCTCCCAGTCATCTCTATGGGGCGCCTCTCTTTCCCCTCCCCCTCCCCTCCTGTACATCTGGCAAGGACGGGACCTTCGCTCTAACCTTCCCGGTAACCTTCCAAATTTGGGGTCAAACAGTTCAGGCATTTGGAAGTCTATAGAGGACGGAAAGATAGACAATTTTATTATATAGATGTAATGTCACAGTATATAGTACAGTATGTTAGGTTACAGTATATAGTAAATATTACAGTATATGTTCTGTTACAGTATATGTTATGGCACAGTATGTAGTATATGTTATGGTACAGTATGTAGTGTATGCTACAGTATGTAGTATATGTTATGGCACAGTATGTATGTTATGGTACAGTATGTAGTATGTTATGGCACAGTATGTAGTATATGGCACAGTATGTATGTTATGGTACAGTATGTAGTATGTTATGGCACAGTATGTATATGTTATGGTACAGTATGTAGTATGTTATGGTACAGTATGTGTTATGGTACAGTATGTAGTATATGTTATGGCACAGTATGTAGTATGTGGCACAGTATGTAGTATATGTTATGGTACAGTATGTAGTATGTGGCACAGTATGTAGTATATGTTATGGTACAGTATGTAGTATGTTATGGTACAGTATGTGTTATGGTACAATATGTAGTATGTTATGGTACAATATGTTGTATATGGTTCAGTATGTAGTATATGGTTCAGTATGTTGTATATGGCACAGTATGTAGTATATGTTATGGCACAGTATGTAGTATATGTTATGGTAGAGTATGTAGTATACAGTGAGTATATGGTACAGTATGTAGTATACAGTATGTAGTATATGGCACAGTATGTAGTATATGTTAGTCTGTAGTGTATGGTACAGTATATGTAGTATATGGCACAGTATGTAGTATATGTTAGTGTGTAGTGTATGGTACAGTATGTAGTATGTTATGGTACATTATGTAGTATATGTTATGGCACAGTATGTAGTATATGGCACAGTATGTAGTATGTGGTACAGTATGTAGTATGTGGTACAGTATGTAGTATGTGGTACAGTATGTAGTGTATGGCACAGTATGTAGTGTATGGTACAGTGTGTAGTATATGTTATGGCACAGTATGTAGTATGTAGTATATGGCACAGTATGTAGTATATGTTAGTGTGTAGTGTATGGCACAGTATGTAGTGTATGGCACAGTATGTAGTATATGGTACAGTATGTAGTGTATGGCACAGTATGTAGTATGTGGTACAGTATGTAGTATGTGGTACAGTATGTAGTATGTGTACAGTATGTAGTATATGGCACAGTATGTGGTATATGGCACAGTATGTAGTATGTGGTACAGTATGTAGTGTATGGCACAGTATGTAGTGTATGGCACAGTATGTAGTATATGGTACAGTATGTAGTGTATGGCACAGTATGTAGTATGTGGTACAGTATGTGGTATATGGCACAGTATGTAGTATGTGGTACAGTATGTAGTATGTGGTACAGTATGTAGTATATGGTACAGTATGTAGTATATGGTACAATATGTAGTATGTGGTACAGTATGTAGTATGTGGTACAGTGTAGTATATGTTATGGCACAGTATTTAGTATATGGCACAGTATGTAGTATATGGCACAGTATGTAGTATATGGCACAGTATGTAGTATATAGCACAGTATGTAGTGTATGGTACAGTGTGTAGTATATGTTATGGCACAGTATGTAGTATATGGCACAGTATGTAGTATATGGCACAGTATGTAGTATATGGCACAGTATGTAGTATGTGGTACAGTATGTAGTGTGTATGGCACAGTATGTAGTGTATGGTACAGTGTGTAGTATATGTTATGGCACAGTATGTAGTATATGGTACAATATGTAGTATATGGTACAATATGTAGTATGTGGTACAGTATGTAGTTTATGGCACAGTATGTAGTATATGGCACAGTATGTGGTACAGTGTAGTATATGTTATGGCACAGTATGTAGTATGTGGTACAGTATGTTGTATATGGCACAGTATGTAGTATATGGCACAGTATGTAGTGTATGGCACAGTATGTAGTATATGTAATGGTACAGTATGTAGTATATGGCACAGTATGTAGTATGTGGTACAGTATGTAGTATATGGTAAAGTATGTAGTATATGTTATGGTACAGTATGTAGTATATGGCACAGTATGTAGTATATGGCACAGTATGTGGTATATGGCACAGTATGTAGTATGTGGTACAGTATGTAGTATGTGGTACAGTATGTTGTATATGGCACAGTATGTAGTATATGGCACAGTATGTAGTGTATGGCACAGTATGTAGTATATGTAATGGTACAGTATGTAGTATATGGCACAGTATGTAGTATGTGGTACAGTATGTAGTATGTGTTATGGTACAGTATGTAGTATGTGGTACAGTATGTAGTATGTGTTATGGTACAGTATGTAGTATGTGGTACAGTATGTAGTATGTGGTACAGTATGTAGTATATGGTAAAGTATGTAGTATATGTTATGGTACAGTATGTAGTATATGGTAAAGTATGTAGTATATGTTATGGTACAGTATGTAGTATATGGTAAAGTATGTAGTATATGTTATGGTACAGTATGTAGTATATGGTACAATATGTAGTATATGGCACAGTATGTTGTATGTGTTATGGTACAGTATGTAGTATATGGCACAGTATGTCGTATATGGTACAGTATGTAGTATGGTACAGTATGTAGTGTATGTTATATTACAGTATGTAGTATATGTTATGGCACAGTAAGTAGTATATGGCACAGTAAGTAGTATATGGCACAGTATGTAGTGTATGGTACAGTATGTAGTATATGTTATGGTACAGTATGTAGTATGTTATGGTACAGTATGTAGTATATGTTATGGCACAGTATGTAGTATGTGGCACAGTATGTAGTATGTGGTACACAATGTAGTATATGGTACAGTATGTAGTATGTTACAGTATGTAGTATGTTATGGTACAGTAGGTAGTATATGGTACAGTACATACTGTACCACATACTACATATTGTAACATACTACATACTGTACCACATACTACATACTGTGCCATAACATATACTAAACTGTACCACATACTACATACTGTTCCATACACTACATACTGTACCACATACTACATATTGTATGGCACAGTATGTAGTATGTGGTACAGTTTAGTATATGTTATGGCACAGTATGTAGTATGTGGTACAGTATGTAGTTTATGGTACAGTGTAGTATATGTTATGGCACAGTATGTAGTATGTGGTACAATATGTAGTATGTGGTACACAATGTAGTATATGGTACAGTATGTAGTATGTTACAGTATGTAGTATGTTATGGCACAGTATGTAGTATGTGGTACACAATGTAGTATATGGTACAGTATGTAGTATGTTACAGTATGTAGTATGTTATGGCACAGTATGTAGTATGTGGTACACAATGTAGTATATGGTACAGTATGTAGAATGTTACAGTATGTAGAATGTTACAGTATGGCACAGTATGGCACAGTATGTAGTATATGGTACAGTATGTAGTATATGTTATGGTACAATATGTAGTATATGGCACAGTATGTAGCATATGTTATGGTAGAGTATGTAGTATACAGTGAGTATATGGTACAGTATGTAGTATACAGTATGTAGTATATGGCACAGTATGTAGTATATGTTAGTCTGTAGTGTATGGTACAGTATGTAGTATGTAGTATATGGCACAGTATGTAGTATATGTTAGTGTGTAGTGTATGGTACAGTATGTAGTATGTTATGGTACATTATGTAGTATATGTTATGGCACAGTATGTAGTATATGGCACAGTATGTAGTATATGGCACAGTATGTAGTATGTGGTACAGTATGTAGTATGTGGTACAGTATGTAGTATATGGCACAGTATGTAGTATGTGGTACAGTATGTAGTATGTGGTACAGTATGTTGTATATGGCACAGTATGTTGTATATGGCACAGTATGTAGTATATGGCACAGTATGTAGTATATGGCACAGTATGTGGTATATGTTATGGTACAGTATGTAGTATATGGCACAGTATGTAGTATATGGCACAGTATGTGGTATGTGGTACAGTATGTAGTATGTGGTACAGTATGTAGTGTATGGCACAGTATGTAGTATATGGTACAGTGTGTAGTATATGTTATGACACAGTATGTAGTATGTAGTATATGGCACAGTATGTAGTATATGTTAGTGTGTAGTGTATGGCACAGTATGTAGTGTATGGCACAGTATGTAGTATATGGTACAGTATGTAGTGTATGGCACAGTATGTAGTATGTGGTACAGTATGTAGTATGTGGTACAGTATGTAGTATGTGGTACAGTATGTAGTATGTGTACAGTATGTAGTATATGGCACAGTATGTAGTATATGGTACAGTATGTGGTATATGGTACAGTATGTGGTATATGGCACAGTATGTAGTATGTGGTACAGTATGTAGTGTATGGCACAGTATGTAGTGTATGGCACAGTATGTAGTATATGGTACAGTATGTAGTGTATGGCACAGTATGTAGTATGTGGTACAGTATGTAGTATATGGTACAGTATGTAGTATGTGGTACAGTATTTAGTATATGTTATGGTACAGTATGTAGTATATGGTACAGTATGTAGTATATGGCACAGTAAGTAGTATGTTATGGCACAGTATGTAGTATATGGCACAGTATGTAGTATATGGTACAGTATGTAGTGTATGGCACAGTATGAAGTGTATGGTACAGTATGTAGTATATGTTATGGTACAATATGTAGTATATGGCACAGTATGTAGTATATGGTACAGTATGTAGTATATGTTATGGTACAATATGTAGTATATGGCACAGTATGTAGCATATGTTATGGTAGAGTATGTAGTATACAGTGAGTATATGGTACAGTATGTAGTATACAGTATGTAGTATATGGCACAGTATGTAGTATATGTTAGTCTGTAGTGTATGGTACAGTATGTAGTATGTAGTATATGGCACAGTATGTAGTATATGTTAGTGTGTAGTGTATGGTACAGTATGTAGTATGTTATGGTACATTATGTAGTATATGTTATGGCACAGTATGTAGTATATGGCACAGTATGTAGTATGTGGTACAGTATGTAGTATGTGGTACAGTATGTAGTATATGGCACAGTATGTAGTATATGGCACAGTATGTAGTATGTGGTACAGTATGTAGTATGTGGTACAGTATGTTGTATATGGCCCAGTATGTTGTATATGGCACAGTATGTAGTATATGGCACAGTATGTAGTATATGGCACAGTATGTAGTGTATGGCACAGTATGTGGTATATGTTATGGTACAGTATGTAGTATATGGCACAGTATGTAGTATATGGCACAGTATGTGGTATATGGCACAGTATGTAGTATGTGGTACAGTATGTAGTATGTGGTACAGTATGTAGTGTATGGCACAGTATGTAGTATATGGTACAGTGTGTAGTATATGTTATGACACAGTATGTAGTATGTAGTATATGGCACAGTATGTAGTATATGTTAGTGTGTAGTGTATGGCACAGTATGTAGTGTATGGCACAGTATGTAGTATATGGTACAGTATGTAGTGTATGGCACAGTATGTAGTGTATGGCACAGTATGTAGTATGTGGTACAGTATGTAGTATGTGGTACAGTATGTAGTATGTGGTACAGTATGTAGTATGTGTACAGTATGTAGTATATGGCACAGTATGTAGTATATGGTACAGTATGTGGTATATGGTACAGTATGTGGTATATGGCACAGTATGTAGTATGTGGTACAGTATGTAGTGTATGGCACAGTATGTAGTGTATGGCACAGTATGTAGTATATGGTACAGTATGTAGTGTATGGCACAGTATGTAGTATGTGGTACAGTATGTAGTATGTGGTACAGTATGTAGTATATGGTACAGTATGTAGTATGTGGTACAGTATGTAGTATATGTTATGGTACAGTATGTAGTATATGGTACAGTATGTAGTGTATGGTACAGTATGTAGTATATGGCACAGTATGTAGTATGTGGTACAGTATGTAGTATGTGGTACAGTGTAGTATATGTTATGGCACAGTATTTAGTATATGGTACAATATGTAGTATATCGTACAGTATGTAGTATGTGGTACAGTATGTAGTATGTGGTACAGTATGTAGTATATGGCACAGTATGTAGTATATGTTATGGCACAGTATTTAGTATATGGTACAGTATGTAGTATATGGCACAGTATGTAGTATGTGGTACAGTATGTAGTATGTGGTACAGTATGTAGTATATGGCACAGTATGTAGTATATGGTACAGTATGTAGTGTATGTTATGTTACAGTATGTAGTAAGTTATGGCACAGTATGTAGTGTATGGCACAGTATGTAGTATATGGCACAGTATGTAGTATATGGTACAGTATGTGGTATATGGCACAGTATGTAGTATGTGGTACAGTATGTAGTAAGTTATGGCACAGTATGTAGTATATGGCACAGTATGTAGTATGTGGTACAGTATGTAGTATATGGCACAGTATGTAGTATATGGCACAGTATGTAGTATATGGCACAGTATGTAGTGTATGGCACAGTATGTAGTATATGTTATGGTACAGTATGTAGTATATGTTATGGTACAGTATGTAGTATATGGTACAATATGTAGTATATGGCACAGTATGTAGTATGTGGTACAGTATGTAGTATGTGGTACAGTATGTAGTATGTGGTACAGTGTAGTATATGTTATGGCACAGTATGTAGTATGTGGTACAATATGTAGTATGTGGTACACAATGTAGTATATGGTACAGTATGTAGTATGTTACAGTATGTAGTATGTTATGGCACAGTAAGTAGTATGTGGCACAGTATGGAGTATATGGCACAGTATGGAGTATATGGCACAGTATGGAGTATATGGCACAGTATGTAGTATGTGGTACAGTATGTAGTATATGGCACAGTATGTAGTATATGGCACAGTATGGAGTATATGGCACAGTATGGAGTATATGGCACAGTATGGAGTATATGGCACAGTATGGAGTATATGGCACAGTATGGAGTGTATGGCACAGTATGTAGTGTATGGCACAGTATGTAGTGTATGGCACAGTATGTAGTGTATGGCACAGTATGTAGTATGTGGTACAGTATGTAGTATGTGGTACAGTATGTAGTATGTGGCACAGTATGTAGTATGTGGCACAGTATGTAGTATGTGGTACAGTATGTAGTGTGTGGCACAGTATGTAGTGTATGGCACAGTATGTAGTGTATGGCACAGTATGTAGTATATGGCACAGTATGTAGTATGTGGCACAGTATGTAGTATATGGTACAGTATGTAGTATGTGGTACAATATGTAGTGTATGGTACAGTATGTAGTGTATGGCACAGTATGTAGTATATGGCACAGTATGTAGTATATGGCACAGTATGTAGTATATGGCACAGTATGTAGTATATGGTACAGTATGTAGTATGTGGTACAGTATGTAGTATATGTTATGGTACAGTATGTAGTGTATGGCACAGTATGTAGTATGTGGTACAGTATGTAGTATGTGGCACAGTATGTAGTATATGTTATGGCACAGTATGTAGTGTATGGCACAGTATGTAGTATGTGGTACAGTATGTAGTATGTGGCACAGTATGTAGTATATGTTATGGTACAGTATGTAGTATGTGGCACAGTATGTAGTATGTGGCACAGTATGTAGTATATGTTATGGCACAGTATGTAGTATATGTTATGGTACAGTATGTAGTGTGTGGTACAGTATGTAGTATATGTTATGGCACAGTATGTAGTATATGTTATGGTACAGTATGTAGTATGTGGCACAGTATGTAGTATGTGGCACAGTATGTAGTATATGTTATGGTACAGTATGTAGTATGTGGCACAGTATGTAGTATATGTTATGGCACAGTATGTAGTATGTGGCACAGTATGTAGTATATGTTATGGCACAGTATGTAGTATATGGTACAGTATGTAGTATGTGGCACAGTATGTAGTATATGTTATGGTACAGTATGTAGTATGTGGCACAGTATGTAGTATATGTTATGGTACAGTATGTAGTATATGTTATGGCACAGTATGTAGTACAGGGGTACTCAACAACTTTTAGTGAAGGTCCACTTACCGGGGTCTATAGTCAGGTGAAGGTCTGAGCTGAACATCGTTTCACAAACGTTCAACTATTTACATACAGAATTGCTGCTTATTAGCGGGAAAACTGGCATTTTTTTCTCTCTCACCAGCCCTTTGATATAAGGTACAAAGGGGTTGACTGCCCTGGTAGTATATAGCCCCCCCTGTTGCTCCCCCAGTAGTATATAGCCCCCCCTGTAGTATATAGCCCCCTGTGAGCTCCCCCCAGTAGTATATAGCCCCCCGTGCTCTCCCCCTGTAGTATATAGCCCCCTTTGAGCTCCCCCAGTAGTATATAGCCCCCTGTGAGCTCCCCCCAGTAGTATATAGACCCCCTGTGAGCTCCCCCCAGTAGTATATAGCCCCCCTGTGAGCTCCCCCCAGTAGTATATAGCCCCCCTGTGAGCTCCCCCCAGTAGTATATAGCCCCCCTGTGCTCTCCCCCTGTAGTATATAGCCCCCTGTGAGGTCCCCCCAGTAGTATATAGGCCCCCTGTGCTCTCCCCCCAGTAGTATATATAGCCCCCCTGTGCTCTCCCACAGTAGTATATAGCCCCCTGTGAGGTCCCCCCAGTAGTATATAGCCCCCTGTGCACTCTCCCCCTGTAGTATATAGCCCCCTGTGAGCTCCCCCCCAGTAGTATATAGACCCCCTTTGAGCTCCCCCTAGTAGTATATAGCCCCCCTGTGAGCTCCCCCCAGTAGTATATAGCCCCCCTGTGAGCTCCCCCCAGTAGTATATAGCCCCCCTGTGCTCTCCCCCTGTAGTATATAGCCCCCCTGTGAGTTCCCCCCAGTAGTATATAGCTCCCCCCAGTAGTATATAGCACCCCTGTGCTCTCCCCCTGTAGTATATAGCCCCCCCCGTGCTCTCCCCCTGTAGTATATAGCCCCCTGTGATCTCCCCCCAGTAGTATATAGGCCCCCTGTGCTCTCCCCCCAGTAGTATATAGCCCCCCTGTGCTCTCCCTCAGTAGTATATAGCCCCCTGTGAGGTCCCCCCAGTAGTATATAGCCCCCCTGTGCACTCTCCCCCTGTAGTATATAGCCCCCCTGTGCGCTCTACCCTTATAGATGGCCCCCAGACAAAAAAAAACAAACAAACCCCAACTCACCTAGCACCTCGCTCCCCCGCTGCGCCTGTCTTCTCTTCCTCTGTCGGTCCGGCCCCCGGCTGATACGCGCTCTGTAGGGATGTCCCAGGGATTCCCCTTCAGAGTGCGCTCCACAGACCTCAGTGTACGCCGCTGTCCTGTACTTCCGGTAGAGCAGGCTGACGGCGTACACTGAGGTCACTGGTGCGCGCTCTGCTGGGGAATCCCCGGGACATCCCTACAGAGCGCGTATCAGCCGGGGGCCGGACCGACACTGCCCGCAGCCCCACAGGCGTACTGCAACCAAAGGACAGTACGCCTATGGGGCGGGAGGCAGTGCGGTGGGGAGCGGGACCTCCTAGCTGTCCCAGAACGGACCGGATTCGGGGCGGTTTGGAGGTCTGACCAGGGGTCCGGACAGCTGGCCTCCGCGGTCCGGGTTTGGACCGCGGTCCGCCAGTTGAGGACCCCTGATGTAGTATATGTTATGGTACAGTATGTAGTATGTGGCACAGTATGTAGTATATGTTATGGTACAGTATGTAGTATGTGGCACAGTATGTAGTATATGTTATGGTACAGTATGTAGTATGTGGCACAGTATGTAGTATATGTTATGGTACAGTATGTAGTATGTGGCACAGTATGTAGTATATGTTATGGCACAGTATGTAGTATATGTTATGGTACAGTATGTAGTATGTGGCACAGTATGTAGTATATGTTATGGCACAGTATGTAGTATATGTTATGGCACAGTATGTAGTATATGTTATGGTACAGTATGTATAAATATTTGTAGTGACTGATCTTGTTTGTGCTGTTTCCCCCCTGCAGTGCCCCCGTGGGCCATCATAGCCATTGCGGTGGTCGCGGGGTTACTGATCATCACCTGCTGCTTCTGTATCTGTAAGAAATGCTGCTGCAAGAAGAAGAAAGGGAAAAAAGAGAAGGGAAAAGGGATGAAGAACGCCCTGAACATGAAGGACATGAAAGGAGGCGGCGGGCAGGTAACTCTGGGGCAAATCCATGAGGGTGGAGCCCACAAATGCCCCACACATCTCCCCAACAATGGGCCATACAAATCAAACACAAAATCCTTAGTCTAGCCTCAGTTTCTTCATTTTCACAAAGGTTTAAAAAGGGAAAACACTCAACGACTGTGTAGAGCCATCCCTCCTGAGTACGGAAATACCCCACATGTGGGCATAAAGTGCCAGGCGGGTGCACGGAAAGCCTCTATAGGAACCGAGCGGTGGACGAAGTCCATGTCGTGTTTACCAAACCCCCCGTGCTGCCGAATCAGTGTACACCCCCCACAGGTGACCCTATTATGGCAACTGCACCCCTCTAGGAATGTAACAAGCGTATGGACTCCACTAGTGACACAATGGGGGACGTTTACTAAGGATTCTAATGTGTGCAACTCTTCTAATGAGGATTGGTAGGCCCCGCTACCCGGTGCTGAGCGGACGTAGGCCCCGCTACCCAGTGCTGAGCGGACGTAGGCCCCGCTACCCGGTGCTGAGCGGACGTAGGCCCCGCTACCCAGTGCTGAGCGGACGTAGGCCCCGCTACCCGGTGCTGAGCGGACGTAGGCCCCGCTACCCGGTGCTGAGCGGACGTAGGCCCCGCTACCCGGTGCTGAGCGGACGTAGGCCCCGCTACCCGGTGCTGAGCGGACGTAGGCCCCGCTACCCGGTGCTGAGCGGACGTAGGCCCCGCTACCCGGTGCTGAGCGGACGTAGGCCCCGCTACCCGGTGCTGAGCGGACGTAGGCCCCGCTACCCGGTGCTGATCGGACGTAGGCCCCGCTACCCGGTGCTGATCGGACGTAGGCCCCGCTACCCGGTGCTGAGCGGACGTAGGCCCCGCTACCCGGTGCTGAGCGGACGTAGGCCCCGCTACCCGGTGCTGAGCGGACGTAGGCCCCGCTACCCGGTGCTGAGCGGACGTAGGCCCCGCTACCCGGTGCTGAGCGGACGTAGGCCCCGCTACCCGGTGCTGAGCGGACGTAGGCCCCGCTACCCGGTGCTGAGCGGACGTAGGCCCCGCTACCCGGTGCTGAGCGGACGTAGGCCCCGCTACCCGGTGCTGAGCGGACGTAGGCCCCGCTACCCGGTGCTGAGCGGACGTAGGCCCCGCTACCCGGTGCTGAGCGGACGTAGGCGCCGCTACCCGGTGCTGAGCGGACGTAGGCGCCGCTACCCGGTGCTGAGCGGACGTAGGCCCCGCTACCCGGTGCTGAGCGGACGTAGGCCCCGCTACCCGGTGCTGAGCGGACGTAGGCCCCGCTACCCGGTGCTGAGCGGACGTAGGCCCCGCTACCCGGTGCTGAGCGGACGCAGGCCCCGCTACCCGGTGCTGAGCGGACGCAGGCCCCGCTACCCGGTGCTGAGCGGACGTAGGCGCCGCTACCCGGTGCTGAGCGGACGTAGGCCCCGCTACTATGCTATAGTGTGTGTGTGTGTGTGTATAAATATATATATATCTAATATGCAGTGGTGTGAAAAAGTGTTTGCCCCCTTCCTCATTTCCTGTTTTTTTTCCATGTTTGTCACATTTGGAACATCAAACCAATTTAAACAATAGTCAAGGACAACACAAGTAACACAAAATGCAATTTATAAATGAAGGTGTTTATTATTAAAGGAGAAGAAATCCAAACCATCATGGCCCTGTGTGACACAGTGATTGCCCTCCTTGTTAAAACCTCCTATAACTGTGGTTTATCACACCTGAGTTCAATAGCCACACCCAGGCCTGATTATTGCCACACCATATCCACATCACTTAAATAGGAGCTGTCTGACACAGTAACGTCCACCAAAAGATCCTTAAAAGCTGCACATCATGCCGAGATCCAAAGAAATTCAGGAACAATTAAGAAAGAAAGTCATTGAGATCTATCAGTCTGGAAAGGGTTATAAAGCCATTTCCAAAGCTTTGGGAATCCAGTGAACCCCAGTGATCGCCATTATCCACAAATGGCAAAGACATGGACCAGTGGTGAACCTTCCCAGGAGTGGCCGCCCGCCCAAAATTACCCCAAGAGCGCAGCAACGACTCGTCCAAGAGGTCACAAAAGACCCCACAACAACGTCCAAAGAACTGCAGGCCTCACTTGCCTCAGTTAAGGTCAGAGTTCATGCCTCCACCATCAGAAGAAGACTCTGCAAAAATAGCCGGCATGGCAGAGCTCCAAGAAGAAAACCACTGCTGAGCAAAAAGAACATTAAAGCTCGTCTCAATTTTCCCCAAAACACATCTTGATGATCCCCAAGACTTTTAGGAAAACATTCTGTGGAGCGATGAGACAAAAGTGGAGCTCTGTGGAAGGTGCGTGTCCCATTACATGTGGCGTAAAAGGAACACTGCGTTTCAGAGACAGAACATTCTACTAACAGTACAATATGGCGGTAAAATATCCTGAACGTCCGACCATCTGTTTGTGAACTCAAGCTGAAATCAACTTGGGTTCTGCAGCAGGACCAGGGCCGGCGTTAGGGGGGGGCAAACAAGGCAAATGCCCAGGGCCCCGTCCTCAGGGGGCCCCGCACGCAGAGTGAGGGTAAGAGTAGCCAGCCAGCAGCATGAGGAGACGCGCAGCTTCCCCTCTGATCGATCAGACCTACAGGGGCACACACAGCATCACATTGCCCCGATCGCGCTGCCCCCCTCTGATCGATCAGACCTACAGGGGCACACACAGCATCACATTGCCCCGATCGCGCTGCCCCCCTCTCACAACACAGCATCTCCCTGTTACCTGCCGATCGCTATGTACAGGCTGTGACAGGGATCCTTGGATGATGCTGCCACCCCCTGAGCCCGGCTGCTAATGATGCATTGGTGGCTCCTGTCACATGCGGCAAAGTGCTGCTGTGGTCCTGGAGAAGCTCTGTGCTGTCTGTCCCTGGGGGGAGGGGGTTACTACACAGTCTGTGCTGCCAGCGCACATCCGACCCCCTCATGTGATGCTCTGCAGCTTCCTGCTAAGTTATCAGCAGCAGTCGGAACGACAGGAAGAAGGGAGGGACAATATTGTGCAAACCTCTGCACACAAGTGAGACAGACAGCCCTCAGCCACCTTACATCAGCCTGCCGATTAACCCCTTGTAGACTGCACCCAGCTGGATAAGTATGCTGTGTTATGTGTACACTGTGCACTGCCATGTGTGATGTGTTATGTATTGGTGGTGATGTCTGTCTGTATTGTTCTATGTATAAGTGATGTGCAGACTGTGTGCTGTAATACTGTGTTTATATATGTGTAGGAGCATATGTCTGACTATTTATCCGATTTATCCTATCTATCTATCTCCTATCTATCTATCTATCTATCTATCTATCTATCTATCTATCTATTTATCTATCTCCTATCTATCTATCTATCTATCTATCTATCTCCTATCTATCTATCTATCTATCTATCTCCTATCTATCTATCTCCTATCTATCTATCTCCTATCTATCTATCTATTTATCTATCTCCTATCTATCTATCTCCTATCTATCTATCTATCTATCTCCTATCTATCTATCTATCTATCTATCTATCTTCTATCTATCTCCTATCTATCTATCTATCTATCTATCTCCTATCTATCTATCTATCTATCTATCTATCTATCTATCTATCTATTTATCTATCTCCTATCTATCTATCTATCTTCTATCTATCTCCTATCTATCTATCTATCTATCTATCTATTTATCTATCTCCTATCTATCTATCTCCTATCTATCTATCTATCTATCTATTTATCTATCTCCTATCTATCTATCTTCTATCTATCTCCCATCTATCTATCTATCTATCTATCTATCTATCTATCTCCTATCTATCTATCTCCTATCTATCTATCTATCTATCTCCTATCTATCTATCTATCTATCTATCTCCTATCTATCTCCTATCTATCTATCTCCTATCTATCTCCTATCTATCTCCTATCTATCTCCTATCTATCTCCTATCTATCTCCTATCTATCTATCTATCTATCTCCTATCTATCTATCTATCTATCTATCTATCTATCTCCTATCTATCTATCTATCTTCTATCTATCTCCCATCTATCTATCTATCTATCTATCTATCTATCTATCTATCTATCTCCTATCTATCTATCTATCTCCTATCTATCTCCTATCTATCTATCTCCTATCTATCTATCTCCTATCTATCTATCTCCTATCTATCTATCTCCTATCTATCTATCTCCTATCTATCTCCTATCTATCTATCTATCTCCTATCTCCTATCTATCTATCTATCTCCTATCTATCTATCTCCTATCTATCTATCTATCTCCTATCTATCTATCTCCTATCTATCTATCTATCTATCTATCTCCTATCTATCTATCTCCCATCTATCTATCTCCTATCTATCTATCTCCTATCTATCTCCTATCTATCTATCTATCTATCTATCTATCTATCTATCTATCTATCTCCTATCTATCTATCTATCTATCTATCTATCTCCTATCTATCTATCTATCTCCTATCTATCTCCTATCTATCTATCTCCTATCTATCTATCTATCTATCTATCTATCTATATATCTATCTATCTATCTATCTATCTATCTCCTATCTATCTATCTATCTATCTATCTATCTATCTATCTATCTCCTATCTATCTCTCTCCTATCTATCTCCTATCTATCTCCTATCTATCTATCTATCTATCTATCTATCTATCTATCTATCTATCTATCTCCTATCTATCTCCTATCTATCTCCTATCTATCTATCTATCTATCTATCTCCTATCTATCTCCTATCTATCTATCTATCTATCTATCTATCTATCTATCTATCTATCTATCTATCTCCTATCTCCTATCTCCTATCTATCTATCTATCTATCTATCTATTTATCTATCTATCTATCAGTCTATCTGTTTATCTATCTATCTGTCAGTCTATCCATATATATGTAATAATATCCAGTAGAAATACAACAGCACTCACCGGTGTCAGCGAAATCGATGCTTTATTACAGGAAGAGATATACAACAATAGCGCTCCACACCTCCTTTCTGTGGAACGCACCTGCTATTGTTGTATATCTCTTCCTGTAATAAACCATCGATTTCGCTGACACCGGTGAGTGCTGTTGTATTTCTACTGGATATTATTATGATTGCTGGACTTACTGCTGTCTCAACGAGCAACACATGAGCGAGTACCTTGCACACGGTACGCTTTGTTTACGGAGCCCAGGAAGCCGTAGTGCCTGCTCTGTCTTCTTGTGGCTTATCTATCCATATACACATGTGGGGGGGGGGGGGAACAATGGGTCATTGTCTTAATAAGTTTCTTGCACTCACTTAATTGCACAGGAATGAGCAAATTCAATTTTTTGCATAAAAACTTGCGCCTGGGGATATGCTGCTGCGCACTATGCACAATACCTGCTGGATGTATATATGTATTTTTGGGGCCCCACTTTAGTTTTGCCCAGGGCCACATTTTGTCTAAAACCGGCCCTGAGCAGGACAATGATCCTAAACCCACCAGCAAGTCCACCGCTGAATGGCTGAAGAAAAACAAAATGAAGACTTTGGGGTGGCCTAGGCAAAGTCCTGACCTGAATCCTATTGAGATGTTGTGGTGTGAGGTAAGGCCGTTCATGCTAGAAAACCCTCTAATGTAACTGAATTAGAACAATTCTGCAAAGATGAGTGGCCAAAATTCCTCCAGAACGCCAGAAAAGACTCCTTACAAAGGCTTGGTTGTTGTTGCTGCTAAGGGCGGCCCAACCAGTTATTAGGGGGGGCAATCACTTTCTCACACAGGGCCATGATGGTTTGGATTTTTTTTCTCCTTTAATATATGTTATAATGTATTTTATGTTACTTGTGTTGTCCTTGACTATTGTTTAAATTGGTTTGATGTTCCAAAACACTTAAGTGTGACAAACATGGAAAAAACCAGGAAATGAGGAAGGGGGCAAAGACTTCTTCACAGCACTGCGTATGTAGTACTATGGAGACCAGATATGCTGATGCTATTAATTGTAGTGTGGCTGCTGTGCAGAGAAATCCTGGTGACACTAATGTGCACGCTCACCTGCTAGAGTCCTACCTGCTTGGGGACCACTCACAAATAACGGGTTACTGCCGACCACCACCCCATCCTCTCACCGGGTTTTGGGTTTAGGAATCTTCAGTCTTATATAACCGGTGGATTAGTAATGGCGCCAAACCCTTCTGCTCAGGAGTTCCTGCTTCAAGGAGAGACACGGCCAGGCCGTCATGTAAGGTATATACCTTCCCTTTATCCTATAGTAGCGTCAGACATAAAGCACACACCCTGACCTGGAAGACCACCTCCTCTGCTGGTGGGCGACCCCTGACCCCACTCACAGCTCTAATATATCAACTAGCAAAAACCGGATCAGAAATCCAGAGAAAAGCTTTCCCTCTAAAATTGCCAAAAAAGATTCCGTATAAATGGCGTCTTCAGTTCTCTGCTAGGACCTGATCGGACCGTGCTGCCAGTGCTGACAAATTGTACTGCCGTCCCATCAGATCAGAAGCTACTTCCCCACACGCAGCCATTCTCTGCAGACTATCACTCATGAAAGAGTGACATGGCTGTAACATTAGGAGTACATTACTGTCTGTCTCTTCCCTGACATGGCGTCCACTACACAGCGTGTACGGATTGGCGTGTGACAGACCGTGGGCACAGACGTGGTGGGGGATACAGCACTCCATGGTCACATTATTAGTGCTGTCATGGACGGGATGGCTGCGGGACTCCATCCACGGGCCAGAGATGGGCGGGATGGCTGCGGGACTCCATCCACGGGCCAGAGATGGGCGGGATGGCTGCGGGACTCCATCCATGAGCCAGAGATGGACGGGATGGCTGCGGGCCTCCATCAATGAGCCAGAGATGGACGGGATGGCTGCGGGCCTCCATCAATGAGCCAGAGATGGGCGGGATGGCTGCGGGACTCCATCCATGGGCCAGAGATGGGCGGGATGGCTGCGGGCCTCCATCCATGAGCCAGAGATGGACGGGATGGCTGCGGGACTCCATCCATGGGCCAGAGATGGGCGGGATGGCTGCGGGCCTCCATCCATGGGCCAGAGATGGACGGGATGGCTGCGGGCCTCCATCAATGAGCCAGAGATGGACGGGATGGCTGCGGGCCTCCATCCATGAGCCAGAGATGGACGGGATGGCTGCGGGCCTCCAGCAATGAGCCAGAGATGGACGGGATGGCTGCGGGCCTCCATCCATGAGCCAGAGATGGACGGGATGGCTGCGGGCCTCCATCAATGAGCCAGAGATGGACGGGATGGCTGCGGGCCTCCATCAATGAGCCAGAGATGGACGGGATGGCTGCGGGCCTCCATCCATGAGCCAGAGATGGACGGGATGGCTGCGGGCCTCCATCAATGAGCCAGAGATGGGCGGGATGGCTGCGGGCCTCCATCCATGGGCCAGAGATGGACGGGATGGCTCCGGGATTCCATCCATGGGCCAGAGATGGGCGGGATGGCTGCGGGACTCCATCCATGGGCCAGAGATGGGCGGGATGGCTGCGGGACTCCATCCATGGGCCAGAGATGGGCGGGATGGCTGCGGGCCTCCATCCATGGGCCAGAGATGGACGGAATGGCTGCCGGACTCCATCCATGGGCCAGAGATGGACGGGATGGCT
This sequence comes from Dendropsophus ebraccatus, assembly GCA_027789725.1. Taxonomy (NCBI): domain Eukaryota; kingdom Metazoa; phylum Chordata; class Amphibia; order Anura; family Hylidae; genus Dendropsophus; species Dendropsophus ebraccatus. The sequence continues at coordinate 652,233 of JAQFWZ010000099.1, forward strand.
GCGGTCCTCCATCCATGAGCCAGAGATGGACGGGATGGCTGCGGGACTCCATCCATGAGCCAGAGATGGGCGGGATGGCTGCGGGCCTCCATCAATGAGCCAGAGATGGACGGGATGGCTGCGGGCCTCCATCCATAAGCCAGAGATGGACGGGATAGCTGCGGGCCTCCATCCATAGGCCAGAGATGGGCGGGATGGCTGCGGGCCTCCATCCATGGGCCAGAGATGGACGGAATGGCTGCCGGACTCCATCCATGGGCCAGAGATGGACGGGATGGCTCCGGGATTCCATCCATGGGCCAGAGATGGACGGGATGATCATCAGCAATGTACATAAATAATCCCAACAGCATATAGCAATATGTCACTAATCATTCATAACCGAGGAGGACGGCAAAGTCTACAGAACAAACTGCTCACAGAGGGATCGTACATGAAGAGAGTGCTGGGGCTGTAACCAGGGCCGGGACAAGGAGTTTTGGTGCCCCCCCCCCATATAGGGGGATTTATGAAGACCGGCGTACAGTTACGCCCATCTTATATTAGGCCCCATCCCCTTTTCCCCGACAGTATTCACTAAGAGGTGCACGCCTCTTAGTGAATCCGACGGGCGCCCGAACCTGCGCCCGGCGTACTAAATCTACACCCGCTTCCAGCAGGTAGATTTGGATCATGATTTAGGCGTAAATCATGATAAATGAGATGCTGGAGGAGGCCACACCTCCTCCCCGCCTTGTCACGCCCGCCCATCGGTCATACGGCAGGCGTACGCCAGGGAGAATGGGGGAATCTGCACCTTCTCCCTGACGTACGCCTCGGGTGGATAATTGATAGATTCCCCCCTAGTGTATAGCCCCCCCCCCCATATCACCACCCTATAGTGACGAAATATTACCACTACACAATAGAAAAATCATACCGCCATACCATCTTGAACACACTACCACTGCTTAATGACTGAACAATACCAGTACTGCTACTAAATAAGACTCCAGCATCCCCCCCAGTGACAGTATAGTGATCAGGGTGCAGTTACATCCAGTGACTCACAGGTGGCGTCATCTCTCATCAGAATCGTTCACTTTCTCTTTTCTTCTTCATTCAGATCCGGCCCCATCATGACTTCTGTTAGCCATGACTTGTCCCCGTAGCATCTATCAGACAAACATTTTGGGCTCCACATATTACCAACACTCTCCTCTGCCCTATACAAAACCTCATCCATAGTGCCCCAACATGAACAGTGCCCTCTATCTGACATGTACACAGTAACTAGCCCCTTCTCTTCCTCTATTGCTGTAAATACTTCCATTTTGCCCTGACAATGAGATCTCCTCTTTACCTCCGCACTATTATAATATGCCCATGTAGTCATAATCCCCCATCCAGTGTCCCCATGTAGTCATAGTCCCAATGTAGTCCCCCCATCTCCTGCATAAGTGTAAAAAAAAAAAAGCCGGCTACTCACCTCACCTATGGCTCCTACGCTGCTGTGGCCTCCTGGATGCTTCCTGGTTCAGGCTGATCACAGATCTCATGGAGTAGCCTGACTAGTCTCTGCTCCTGTAGTGTGTGTCCATGCATTTAATATAATGCATGGACACTCACTGTGCAGCGGCAGCATCGGGGGGTGCCCGGCGGAGTAGCCTGGAATAAAAAAAAATTAAATGCATGAAAATTGTGCCCCCTGTCTTGCACCACAAGATGGCTCCCTAGGCCATCGCCTACCCCTGCCTACCCTTTTTCCTGGCCCTGGCTGTAACTGTGCTGGGAAACATCTGCTAAATAAATAAATGCATTGGTAAATGACTTATAATAAACTAACCACCTTCTATTCTCTTTGGGGCGGACTCTTCTCTTTGGGGCGGACTCTTCTCTTTGGGGCGGACTCTTCTCTTTGGGGCGGACTCTTCTCTTTGGGGCGGACTCTTCTCTTTGGGGCGGACTCTTCTCTTTGGGGCGGACTCTTCTCTTTGGGGCGGACTCTTCTCTTTGGGGCGGACTCTTCTCTTTGGGGCGGACTTGTCTCCTTTGGGGCGGACTTGTCTCCTTTGGGGCGGACTCTTCTCTTTGGGGCGGACTCTTCTCTTTGGGGCGGACTCTTCTCTTTGGGGCGGACTCTTCTCTTTGGGGCGGACTTGTCTCCTTTGGGGCGGACTCTTCTCTTTGGGGCGGACTCTTCTCTTTACGGCGGACTGTTTCTTTTATTTTCCTCTAAACCCTCCATTTGTTGTTTCTAACATGACTTTCTTCTTAGCTTCTGTACAACTGAATAATTCACACTAACTACAGCTCCTTTCTTGTCTTCTTTTGCCTTCTGATCTTTCTTCTGTCATCACCTGATGTCTGTCCCTGCACTGTGATAATTCCTTATGTTGGTAAGTGCATCTGCATGGTTGCTTTTTCACAATAGACATTAATTTATGGTAACAATGGTGTGTAAAGGATGGGGTGTGTGTGTGTGTGTATATATATATATATATTCACTCTGAGGCAGGCAGGATTCCGAGCAAAGTCCACGGTTGGGGCTCCGTGCAGAATTGTGCCATTTTTGCTCAGTGTGCACGTATCCTAAAGGTGGACAGATTCCCTTTAAAGGGGTTATCCAGCGCTACAAAAACATGGCCGATTTTCCCACACTCTTGTCTCCAGTTCAGGTGCAGTTTGCATTTAAGCTCCATTTACTTCAATGGAGCTGAGTTTGATACCCCACCCAATCTGGAGACAAGAGAGGGGGAAAATCGGCCATGTTTTTGTAGCACTGGATAACCCCTTTAATGACACAGTGTCTTCCATCAGGAAGTTTGCTCTAGTGTCACCACAGTCCTCCACATGAATATCAGGAGGGCTTAGAGTCTGTTAGCCGAAATCCCATCAATCACCTCCTTCTATAAGAATGACTTGTAGCATGGAAGACATTTCTATAGGTCTTGTTATTGCTGACTGTTTTTGGGAAATGTCAGATCTGTGCGGCAACTGGTGATGATTGAATGTTCCCACAGAGATGACCTGAGGGCGGTGACATAGATGTATGCCAAAGGGGAGGTGAAATAGATGTATGCCAAAGGGGCGGTGACATGTACAATGATGGTGGCCAGATGAAGCACAATGTTGTGAATTGTTGAGATCTTTCTCCAGAGCTGAGTAAGTTACTCTTCTCCTTCTTCAGATTTGGTAGGATGATGATGATGATGCAGAAACTGGTTTAACAGAAGGTGAAGACAAGGAAGATGAAGAAAAAGAAGAAGAGAAGCTTGGAAAGTTACAATTCTCCTTAGACTATGACTTTCAAAACAACCAGGTAACCACAACTAGGTAATGAGAGATGATCAAAGTGGATAATAATAATAATACCACATCTCCCTGTTAGCTGATTTCTACTGCACCTCATTGTACAGCCGTGATCCACCACTGTCCACAGCTCTCCTAGGTTAACTTCACCCAAGAGAGCTGTGGACAACGTGCACTGGTACACAAAGTGACAGGACAGGAGCAATTTCACAGCTAAACAGCTTACACGACTACCCTCACACTATTCTCTATCTGTCCCTGATACCTAATCAACCTTCTATATCCCTCTCTAACCTATCTCTCTCTAGCTAGTGTAAATGTATGTGTTCAGTTCATGTCAAAATCATCATCATCAGAAATCATCTAATCCTCATCAGACGTCATGTCATCAGGAATCATGTCATCAGGCGTCATGTCATCTTCATGTAGTCATCATCAGGCATCATATAATCAACATCAGGCATCATGTCATCTTCATGTAGTCATCATCAGGCATCATATAATCAACATCAGGCATCATGTCATCTTCATGTAGTCATCAGGAATCGTCATTAGGCGTCATGTCAAGAGGCGTCATGTCATCTTCATGTAGTCATCATCAGGCATCATGTCATCTTCATGTAGTCATCATCAGGCATCATGTCATCCTCATGTAGTCATCATCAGGCATCATGTCATCTTCATGTAGTCATCATCAGGAATCGTCATCAGGCGTCATATTATCATGTCATGAGGAGTCATGTCAAGAGGCATCATGTCATCTTCATGTAGTCATCATCAGGCATCATGTCATCTTCATGTAGTCATCATCAGGCGTCATGTCACCTTCATGTAGTCATCATCAGGAATCATGTCATCTTCATGTAGTCATCATCAGGAATCATGTCATCTTCATGTAGTCATCATCAGGCATCATGTCATCTTCATGTAGTCATCATCAGGCATCATGTCATCTTCATGTAGTCATCATCAGGCATCATGTCATCTTCATGTAGTCATCATCAGGCGTCATGTCATCTTCATGTAGTCATCATCTGGCGTCATGTCATCTTCATGTAGTCATCATCAGGAATCATGTCATCTTCATGTAGTCATCATCAGGCATCATGTCATCTTCATGTAGTCATCATCAGGCATCATGTCATCTTCATGTAGTCATCATCAGGAATCATGTCATCTTCATGTAGTCATCATCAGGAATCATGTCATCTTCATGTAGTCATCATCAGGCATCATGTCATCTTCATGTAGTCATCATCAGGCATCATGTCATCAGGCGTCATGTCATCAAACCTGTCATGAGTTATTGATCAGAGGCTGACGCTGCTAAGATGGTGGCTGTGTGATCCGGCCGGCCATTCATTCCGTTAATATAAGTCTGTGATAGACTATGACGAAAAATAAAAAAAAAGGAATGAGCGGCCGGCCGGTGAGTGGATCACACTCGGGAGTTCCCCCTGAGAATGGTGGCGGCCTGAGGTCAGTGATGAGAGTCCTGGGTAAAAGAGGGGTTATATGTAAGGACCCCTAACAGGAGGTGTCAGACATGGAAGGTGCTCACAGGTTTCTTCTCTTTTTACATAGATACAAGTTGGAGTCATCCAGGCTACAGAGCTGCCGGCCCTGGACATGGGGGGGACCTCAGATCCTTATGTCAAGGTTTTCTTTTTACCAGATAAGAAGAAGAAGTATGAGACTAAAGTCCATCGCAAGACGCTGAACCCGATTTTCAATGAGACCTTTACCTTTAAGGTAAAATACTCATGTTATAGGGTGATGTACTGTAACACCACACAGCACTGTATTCTCTACCTGTAACACCACACAGCACTGTATTCTCTACCTGTAACACCACACAGCACGCTGTATTCTCTACCTGTAACACCACACAGCGCTGTATTCTCTACCTGTAACACCACACAGCACTGTATTCTCTACCTGTAACACCACACAGCGCTGTATTCTCTACCTGTAACACCACACAGCACTGTATTCTCTACCTGTAACACCACACAGCACGCTGTATTCTCTACCTGTAACACCACACAGCACGCTGTATTCTCTACCTGTAACACCACACAGCACACTGTATTCTCTACCTGTAACACCACACAGCACGCTGTATTCTCTACCTGTAACACCACACAGCACTGTATTCTCTACCTGTAACACCACACAGCACACTGCATTCTCTACCTGTAACACCACACAGCACGCTGTATTCTCTACCTGTAACACCACACAGCACACTGTATTCTCTACCTGTAACACCACACAGCACGCTGTATTCTCTACCTGTAACACCACACAGCACTGTGTTCTCTACCTGTAACACCACACAGCACTGTATTCTCTACCTGTAACACCACACAGCACTGTATTCTCTACCTGTAACACCACACAGCACTGTATTCTCTACCTGTAACACCACACAGCACACTGTATTCTCTACCTGTAACACCACACAGCACGCTGTATTCTCTACCTGTAACACCACACAGCACACTGTATTCTCTACCTGTAACACCACACAGCACGCTGTATTCTCTACCTGTAACACCACACAGCACGCTGTATTCTCTGCCTGTAACACCACACAGCACTGTATTCTCTACCGGTAACACCACACAGCACGCTGTATACTCTACCTGTAACACCACACAGCACACTGTATTCTCTACCTGTAACACCACACAGCACGCTGTATTCTCTACCTGTAACACCACACAGCACTGTATTCTCTACCTGTAACACCACACAGCACACTGTATTCTCTACCTGTAACACCACACAGCACGCTGTATTCTCTACCTGTAACACCACACAGCACTGTATTCTCTACCTGTAACACCACACAGCACGCTGTATTCTCTACCTGTAACACCACACAGCACGCTGTATTCTCTACCTGTAACACCACACAGCACTGTATTCTCTACCTGTAACACCACACAGCACTGTATTCTCTACCTGTAACACCACACAGCACGCTGTATTCTCTACCTGTAACACCACACAGCACTGTATTCTCTACCTGTAACACCACACAGCACTGTATTCTCTACCTGTAACACCACACAGCACTGTATTCTCTACCTGTAACACCACACAGCACGCTGTATTCTCTACCTGTAACACCACACAGCACGCTGTATTCTCTACCTGTAACACCACACAGCACGCTGTATTCTCTACCTGTAACACCACAGAGCACGCTGTATTCTCTACCTGTAACACCACACAGCACACTGTATTCTCTACCTGTAACACCACACAGCACGCTGTATTCTCTACCTGTAACACCACACAGCACTATATTCTCTACCTGTAACACCACACAGCACACTGTATTCTCTACCGGTAACACCACACAGCACTGTATTCTCTACCTGTAACACCACACAGCACGCTGTATTCTCTACCTGTAACACCACACAGCACTATATTCTCTACCTGTAACACCACACAGCACACTGTATTCTCTACCGGTAACACCACACAGCACTGTATTCTCTACCTGTAACACCACACAGCACGCTGTATTCTCTACCTGTAACACCACACAGCACTGTATTCTCTACCTGTAACACCACACAGCACTGTATTCTCTACCTGTAACACCACACAGCACGCTGTATTCTCTACCTGTAACACCACACAGCACACTGTATTCTCTACCTGTAACACCACACAGCACGCTGTATTCTCTACCTGTAACACCACGCTGTATTCTCTACCTGTAACACCACACAGCACGCTGTATTCTCTACCTGTAACACCACACAGCACGCTGTATTCTCTACCCGTAACATCACACAGCACGCTGTATTCTCTACCTGTAACACCACACTGTATTCTCTACCTGTAACACCACACACCACACTGTATTCTCTACCTGTAACACCACACAGCACACTGTATTCTCTACCTGTAACACCACACAGCACTGTATTCTCTACCTGTAACACCACACAGCACGCTGTATTCTCTACCTGTAACACCACACAGCACTGTATTCTCTACCTGTAACACCACACAGCACGCTGTATTCTCTACCTGTAACACCACACAGCACTGTATTCTCTACCTGTAACACCACACAGTGCTGTATTCTCTACCTGTAACACCACATAGCACGCTGTATTCTCTACCTGTAACACCACACAGCACTGTATTCTCTACCTGTAACACCACACAGCACACTGTATTCTCTACCTGTAACACCACACAGCACACTGTATTCTCTACCTGTAACACCACACAGCGCTGTATTCTCTACCTGTAACACCACACAGCACTGTATTCTCTACCTGTAACATCACACAGCACGCTGTATTCTCTACCTGTAACACCACACAGCACGCTGTATTCTCTATCTGTACCACACAGCACGCTGTATTCTCTACCTGTAACACCACACAGCACTGTATTCTCTACCTGTAACACCACACAGCACACTGTATTCTCTACCTGTAACACCACACAGCGCTGTATTCTCTACCTGTAACACCACACAGCACTGTATTCTCTACCTGTAACACCACACAGCACACTGTATTCTCTACCTGTAACACCACACAGCACGCTGTATTCTCTACCTGTAACAGCACACTGTATTCTCTACCTGTAACACCACACAGCACTGTATTCTCTACCTGTAACACCACACAGCACGCTGTATTCTCTACCTGTAATACCACACAGCACGCTGTATTCTCTACCTGTAACACCACACAGCCTGCTGTATTCTCTACCTGTAACACCACACAGCACTGTATTCTCTACCTGTAACACCACACAGCGCTGTATTCTCTACCTGTAACACCACACAGCACTGTATTCTCTACCTGTAACACCACACACCACACTGTATTCTCTACCTGTAACACCACACAGCACGCTGTATTCTCTACCTGTAATACCACACAGCACGCTGTATTCTCTACCTGTAACACCACACAGCCTGCTGTATTCTCTACCTGTAACACCACACAGCACTGTATTCTCTACCTGTAACACCACACAGCGCTGTATTCTCTACCTGTAACACCACACAGCGCTGTATTCTCTACCTGTAACACCACACAGCACACTGTATTCTCTACCTGTAACACCACACAGCACGCTGTATTCTCTACCTGTAACACCACACAGCACTGTATTCTCTACCTGTAACACCACACAGCACGCTGTATTCTCTACCTGTAACACCACACAGCACACTGTATTCTCTACCTGTAACACCACACAGCACGCTGTATTCTCTACCTGTAACACCACACAGCACGCTGTATTCTCTACCTGTAACACCACACAGCACGCTGTATTCTCTACCTGTAACACCACACAGCACTGTATTCTCTACCTGTAACACCACACAGCACACTGTATTCTCTACCTGTAACACCACACAGCACACTGTATTCTCTACCTGTAACATCACACAGCACTGTATTCTCTACCTGTAACACCACACAGCACTGTATTCTCTACCTGTAACACCACACAGCATTGTATTCTCTACCTGTAACACCACACAGCACACTGTATTCTCTACCTGTAACACCACACAGCGCTGTATTCTCTACCTGTAACACCCCACAGCGCTGTATTCTCTACCTGTAACACCACACAGCACTGTATTCTCTACCTGTAACACCACACAGCACGCTGTATTCTCTACCTGTAACACCACACAGCACGCTGTATTCTCTACCTGTAACACCACACAGCACGCTGTATTCTCTACCTGTAACACCACACAGCACACTGTATTCTCTACCTGTAACACCACACAGCACTGTATTCTCTACCTGTAACACCACACAGCACGCTGTATTCTCTACCTGTAACACCACACAGCACGCTGTATTCTCTACCTGTAACACCACACAGCACTGTATTCTCTACCTGTAACACCACACAGCACTGTATTCTCTACCTGTAACACCACACAGCACTGTATTCTCTACCTGTAACACCACACAGCACTGTATTCTCTACCTGTAACACCACACAGCACGCTGTATTCTCTACCTGTAACACCACACAGCACACTGTATTCTCTACCTGTAACACCACACTGTATTCTCTACCTGTAACACCACACAGCACGCTGTATTCTCTACCTGTAACACCACGCAGCACGCTGTATTCTCTACCTGTAACACCACGCAGCACGCTGTATTCTCTACCTGTAACACCACGCAGCACACTGTATTCTCTACCTGTAACACCACACAGCACTGTATTCTCTACCTGTAACATCACACAGCACACTGTATTCTCTACCTGTAACATCACACAGCACACTGTATTCTCTACCTGTAACACCACACAGCACTGTGTATTCTCTACCAGTAACACCACACAGCACGCTGTATTCTCTACCTGTAACACCACACAGCACGCTGTATTCTCTACCTGTAACACCACACAGCACGCTGTATTCTCTACCTGTAACACCACACAGCACACTGTATTCTCTACCTGTAACACCACACAGCACTGTATTCTCTACCTGTAACACCACACAGCACGCTGTATTCTCTACCTGTAACACCACACAGCACGCTGTATTCTCTACCTGTAACACCACACAGCACTGTATTCTCTACCTGTAACACCACACAGCACTGTATTCTCTACCTGTAACACCACACAGCACTGTATTCTCTACCTGTAACACCACACAGCACGCTGTATTCTCTACCTGTAACACCACGCAGCACGCTGTATTCTCTACCTGTAACACCACACAGCACACTGTATTCTCTACCTGTAACACCACACAGCACTGTATTCTCTACCTGTAACATCACACAGCACACTGTATTCTCTACCTGTAACATCACACAGCACACTGTATTCTCTACCTGTAACACCACACAGCACGCTGTATTCTCTACCTGTAACACCACACAGCACGCTGTATTCTCTACCTGTAACACCACACAGCACTGTATTCTCTACCTGTAACACCACACAGCGCTGTATTCTCTACCTGTAACACCACACAGCGCTGTATTCTCTACCTGTAACACCACACAGCACACTGTATTCTCTACCTGTAACACCACACAGCACGCTGTATTCTCTACCTGTAACACCACACAGCACGCTGTATTCTCTACCTGTAACACCACACAGCACGCTGTATTCTCTACCTGTAACACCACACAGCACTGTATTCTCTACCTGTAACACCACACAGCACACTGTATTCTCTACCTGTAACACCACACAGCACACTGTATTCTCTACCTGTAACATCACACAGCACTGTATTCTCTACCTGTAACACCACACAGCACTGTATTCTCTACCTGTAACACCACACAGCACGCTGTATTCTCTACCTGTAACACCACACAGCACGCTGTATTCTCTACCCGTAACATCACACAGCACGCTGTATTCTCTACCTGTAACACCACACTGTATTCTCTACCTGTAACACCACACACCACATTGTATTCTCTACCTGTAACACCACACAGCACACTGTATTCTCTACCTGTAACACCACACAGCACTGTATTCTCTACCTGTAACACCACACAGCACGCTGTATTCTCTACCTGTAACACCACACAGCACTGTATTCTCTACCTGTAACACCACACAGCACGCTGTATTCTCTACCTGTAACACCACACAGCACTGTATTCTCTACCTGTAACACCACACAGTGCTGTATTCTCTACCTGTAACACCACATAGCACGCTGTATTCTCTACCTGTAACACCACACAGCACTGTATTCTCTACCTGTAACACCACACAGCACACTGTATTCTCTACCTGTAACACCACACAGCACACTGTATTCTCTACCTGTAACACCACACAGCGCTGTATTCTCTACCTGTAACACCACACAGCACTGTATTCTCTACCTGTAACATCACACAGCACGCTGTATTCTCTACCTGTAACACCACACAGCACGCTGTATTCTCTATCTGTACCACACAGCACGCTGTATTCTCTACCTGTAACACCACACAGCACTGTATTCTCTACCTGTAACACCACACAGCACACTGTATTCTCTACCTGTAACACCACACAGCGCTGTATTCTCTACCTGTAACACCACACAGCACTGTATTCTCTACCTGTAACACCACACAGCACACTGTATTCTCTACCTGTAACACCACACAGCGCGCTGTATTCTCTACCTGTAACAGCACACTGTATTCTCTACCTGTAACACCACACAGCACTGTATTCTCTACCTGTAACACCACACAGCACGCTGTATTCTCTACCTGTAATACCACACAGCACGCTGTATTCTCTACCTGTAACACCACACAGCCTGCTGTATTCTCTACCTGTAACACCACACAGCACTGTATTCTCTACCTGTAACACCACACAGCGCGCTGTATTCTCTACCTGTAATACCACACAGCACGCTGTATTCTCTACCTGTAACACCACACAGCCTGCTGTATTCTCTACCTGTAACACCACACAGCACTGTATTCTCTACCTGTAACACCACGCAGCACGCTGTATTCTCTACCTGTAACACCACACAGCACTGTATTCTCTACCTGTAACACCACACAGCGCTGTATTCTCTACCTGTAACACCACACAGCGCTGTATTCTCTACCTGTAACACCACACAGCACACTGTATTCTCTACCTGTAACACCACACAGCACGCTGTATTCTCTACCTGTAACACCACACAGCTCTGTATTCTCTACCTGTAACACCACACAGCACGCTGTATTCTCTACCTGTAACACCACACAGCACGCTGTATTCTCTACCTGTAACACCACACAGCACGCTGTATTCTCTACCTGTAACACCACACAGCACGCTGTATTCTCTACCTGTAACACCACACAGCACGCTGTATTCTCTACCTGTAACACCACACAGCACGCTGTATTCTCTACCTGTAACACCACACAGCACGCTGTATTCTCTACCTGTAACACCACACAGCACGCTGTATTCTCTGCCTGTAACACCACACAGCACGCTGTATTCTCTACCTGTAACACCACACAGCGCTGTATTCTCTACCTGTAACACCACACAGCACGCTGTATTCTCTACCTGTAACACCACACAGCACACTGTATTCTCTACCTGTAACACCACACAGCACTGTATTCTCTACCTGTAACACCACACAGCACACTGTATTCTCTACCTGTAACACCACACAGCACTGTATTCTCTACCTGTAACACCACACAGCACGCTGTATTCTCTACCTGTAACACCACACAGCACTGTATTCTCTACCTGTAACACCACACAGCACTGTATTCTCTACCTGTAACACCACACAGCACGCTGTATTCTCTACCTGTAACACCACACAGCACGCTGTATTCTCTACCTGTAACACCACACAGCACACTGTATTCTCTACCTGTAACACCACACAGCACACTGTATTCTCTACCTGTAACACCACACAGCACGCTGTATTCTCTACCTGTAACACCACACAGCACGCTGTATTCTCTACCTGTAACACCACACAGCATTGTATTCTCTACCTGTAACACCACACAGCACGCTGTATTCTCTACCTGTAACATCACACAGCACTGTATTCTCTACCTGTAACACCACACAGCACGCTGTATTCTCTACCTGTAACACCACACAGCGCTGTATTCTCTACCTGTAACACCACACAGCACTGTATTCTCTACCTGTAACACCACACAGCACTGTATTCTCTACCTGTAACACCACACAGCACTGTATTCTCTACCTGTAACACCACACAGCACGCTGTATTCTCTACCTGTAACACCGCACAGCACTGTATTCTCTACCTGTAACACCACACAGCACGCTGTATTCTCTACCTGTAACACCACACAGCACGCTGTATTCTCTACCTGTAACACCACACAGCACTGTATTCTCTACCGGTAATACCACACAGCACACTGTATTCTCTACCTGTAACACCACACAGCACGCTGTATTCTCTACCTGTAACACCACACAGCACGCTGTATTCTCTACCTGTAACACCACACAGCACGCTGTATTCTCTACCTGTAACACCACACAGCACACTGTATTCTCTACCTGTACCACCACACAGCACACTGTATTCTCTACCTGTAACACCACACAGCACGCTGTATTCTCTACCTGTAACACCACACAGCACTGTATTCTCTACCTGTAACACCACACAGCACTGTATTCTCTACCTGTAACACCACACAGCACGCTGTATTCTCTACCTGTAACACCACACAGCACGCTGTATTCTCTACCTGTAACACCACGCAGCACGCTGTATTCTCTACCTGTAACACCACACAGCACACTGTATTCTCTACCTGTAACACCACACAGCACTGTATTCTCTACCTGTAACATCACACAGCACACTGTATTCTCTACCTGTAACACCACACAGCACGCTGTATTCTCTACCTGTAACACCACACAGCACGCTGTATTCTCTACCTGTAACACCACACAGCACGCTGTATTCTCTACCTGTAACACCACACAGCGCTGTATTCTCTACCTGTAACACCACACAGCACTGTATTCTCTACCTGTAACACCACACAGCACTGTATTCTCTACCTGTAACACCACACAGCACTGTATTCTCTACCTGTAACACCACACTGTATTCTCTACCTGTAACACCACACAGCACACTGTATTCTCTACCTGTAACACCACATAGCACGCTGTATTCTCTACCTGTAACACCACACAGCACACTGTATTCTCTACCTGTTGGAATAAGGTAAAGAACTTTTTGTAAAAATGTTTTTCCACGCACATATTATAATTGAGCATCTTTTATCTTTGAAGTTGAGCCGCACAATAAGGAGTTTATCCAATATTATCTTACGTGGGATATACTGTTTATGCCTCGTTTTTTGTCCAGGTGGCATTGGCAGTGACGGCTCTGATCCTCTGTACCGTTAAGCATCATTTTTGTGAAGACGCTGCAGTACTGCAATAACACTCCAGCATGTGTGAACATAGTCCTAATTTCACTGCAGACTTTAGTACAGCTGCTTCTGTCACTGCTTGCTGCTCAGGTGTAGGCTGGAGAAGCTGGTCAGAGATGGTGAATAACTCAGGGGGGTGGGAGACAAGATCCAGCATAAACGAGAAAGTCAATGTCAGCTCAGACCCAGACTCGGCCATAGTGTCTCGACAAAGTTACCGGACCTCTTGGATGTAAAGAAGTGGGAATAGTACTGTGGGCCGCAACCCGATAGCTTCACCAGAAAACGAAAATGCATCCACGGCTTTCTTAAAATCCTCACATACTTTATTGGGACATCACAAAAACAAAATCAATGAAAATAAAGCTAAAAACACGCCGACGCAGGGTTGCAGGGTAACAAGCCCTTAATCATGGCACATGTATAATAGTAACAGCCAACCTTTGAGGGTGCCTTCACACGTACCGTATCGCTGTGTATTTGTCGCACAAAACTCGCATTAAAGTAGCTGCGTTTTTTGTGGTGTAAAACTCGCATGTAAAAATCGCACCAAACTAGCAGCGAAAATACACATACATTGACTTGATGGCAATCAGTATCACTGTGGATTTATGTGTGAGAAACTCGCAGCGATATGGTAGGTGTGAAGGCTCCCTAAATGTGTAGTCACATGACTACTTACAATACAGGTGATACACAAAAATACTAAGGAATAAATATACATGGGCGCCATATAGAAAGATGTATGAAAGATAAGATCCCTTGTGGTGTCAAGAGAATCAACACTGGCGCTATATAATGCTTCAAGATAGCAGCTATCGGTTAGGAAGAACCCAAATAGTGAAATACTATTATATATACCTAGATACATGTGTGCTACATCCAGCACTTGGAGTGATATTTCCTACCAGGAAGTCCAGCGGCCACAGGCTCCCACCCTGCACTCCAGCAGGCTCTCAGGACTATATGCAGACAGCGGGTAATAGGTAGGCCTTATCCAGTATCTGCACTGTAGTGGCCATTTTATTGCAGACTATGGCTGGGTTCACACACAGTATATTTGAGGCTGTATTTGTGAGGCTGTATAGCAACCAAAACCAGGAGTGGATTGAAAACACAGAAAGGATCTGTTCACATAATGTTGTAATTGAGTGGATGGACGTCATTTAATGGCAAATTTTTGCTGTTATTTTAAAACAACGGCTGTTATATTGAAATAATGGCAGTTATTTACCGTTATATGACGGCCATCCACTCAATTTCAACATTGTGTGAACAGAGCCTTTCTGTGTTTTCAATCCACTCCTGGTTTTGGTTGCTATGAGGACCTGACTTGAGGACCAAATACAGCCTGAAATATACGTAGTGTGAACCCAGCCTTACTGTGTATGAGACCAGGCGTCACTGTGTGACAACAAAATGTAATAGATTTGTATGCACAATATTTACCAATAGGCCCATTTATAACAGAAATATCACTCCAAGCGCTGGATGTAGCACACATCTATCTAGGTATACATGTGCTCCCTTTATTTTGCTATCTAGAAAGACCTCCTCCTAGAAGGCCATGCAGATATTTGCGAGAGAAGGTGAAAAGGTGAAAGGGCGACCAAGAATTTGTAGATAAAAATCATTGAGAAATTGGTAAAAAATTATTAGTTAACAAAAAACGGGTAACGGTAAGGATGTAATCTGTTAGTGCTTTACTATAGGAACTTAACTTGCCAATGTGGAAAGCTGATGCACAGACCGCCATATCATGTGGGATGTTAGAATATAACGCGACCACCTCGCACGATAACCACCATGCATTATGCAAGACAGGTCGTTTTTCCACATTCGCAAGTAAACTCTTACGATCTCTCACAAAGCCTCTCTAGCAGTGTTCCAATGCCCGAAACCATGGGGAGCATAGGTGGAGGGAACTGTTTTTTTTTTTGTTTTGTTTTTTTCAAATTCCAGTTTCTATTAAAGAGTTTACCGTACTACCGGCTCATAAGTGGTTGGAGCCTTAGAAGAGATTAAACTATTAATACCCGTAAGGGCGTAAGCTAAATGCTTTCTGAAATAATATAACCACTAACAGAAAAATAAATAGGGCATTTGGCAACACCTTGCCACAGTACAACAATCACTTAGAGAATGCTTAGACTATCGGCATAAAGAGGCAAAGAGATAAGACAAGGAGAGGAGGCGGGGAGGGAGGAGAGGGGATGGGGGGGAAACCAGGAAAAAAAACATACAGATAGGACTGAGGAGAGAAACCGGGAATATGCATAGGAGCCATACCTGCAAAATCAGTAGCAATCAGAGCCCAAAAAAGAAAAATCCGGACGCCCTGGAACCACACCAGCAGGACACCATCCATATTCTGAGGAGGGGAGGAATCTAGCTATCCGGCTATGAGAGACTGACTGTCCTGTAACTGGGTGATGCGAGGAAGTCTAGCCAGGCAAACCATGTAGAAGTGTAGGTGGAGGCCTCTTTCGGGGTTACCACGAGAAGTTCCTGAATGTGGGAGACTTCTTTGAACTATTCCTCCAGGGAAGGGGCATCCGGGGATCTCCGATGCCTGGGGATTACGGTCTTCAGGTTTCGGGTAAGGGATCATTTGTATTTCTGCTGTGCCATGGGGAACATAAATAGCAAGACAGAGTCAGGGGTGTTGGGGATGAGAACGCCCGTTATCTCAGAGATGAGGGCCACTACCGTCCTCCAGAATGGCTGGAGGTGGGTGCAGCTCCACCAAATATGTACCATGGTTCCGGGTGTGCCACTGCATCTCCAACACATGTCTGAAACTGAGAGAAACCAGTTGTGTAGGGACACCGGAACCCTATACCACCGAGACAGGATTTTATAGCACGTTTCCTGTGCTCTTGACGTTTTATGTGTGAGAAAGAAGCAACGGCACCATTGTTCCTCGGTAAATTGTTTGCCGAGTTCTGTTTCCCATTTCCTACAGAAAGGGGGGAGGTCTTCAGACCTGGTCGATAGTAGGAGTCCATAGACAGCTGAGATGGCGTGTGTGGGTGGGGAGGGGGACATGCACAAGTGCTAGAAGTCTGTAAGGGGGCGGGAAAGGTGTTTACCTCTAGAAACAGAAGAGTAGAAATGAGTGAGTTGCATATAGGCAAATGGGGCTCTCACCACTGGGGAGTCAGTAGCAAGAATGGAGGAAAGAGGTTTAAGGGAGTGCTTGTTCAGAACATGAGTAAAGCGGAGTGGAGTATGTTTAGAGAACCCCAAAAAGGGGGTGGACGAGGCACCAGGGGGAAATTCAGGGTGGTCTGTTATAGGCAGTAATGAGCCCAGGGGGTCGATAAGGGAAACGCCAATGCGGCCCACATGGAGGCTAGCTAACATGTGGCGAGTGGAGAAAGACATAATGTGGGTATCTGAGGGGGAGGGTGACCATATCCAGGGGAGCGTAGCTAGGGATTTGGAAGAGATTGCCGGGGCCAAGCGGACCCACAACTTCGTCCTTTCGTTATGAACCATATCTAAGATCCGAGCATGAACACATGCCAAATAGTATAAGCGGCAGTCAGGGAGACCGGCGCCCCTCCTGAGTTTAGGTCTGGTGAGCGTCAACCTATTAAGACGAGCGCACCCAGAAGCCCAGATAAACGCTCCGAAACACCTCTGAATCTGGTGGAAAAAACGCAGAAGAGATAAAAATCTGTACGGTTTGTAGTAGATATAGGAGCCGGGGCAATAGGTTCATCTTAACGATGCTAATTCTGCCAAACCAAGAGAACTCAGGACTGTCCCATAGTTGCAGATCTTTGCGAAACTGTGAGAGGAGGGGGACAAAGTTAGCTGAAAAGAGAAGAGTAAGGTCAGGGGGGATTTTGATCCCTAAGTACTTGATACCTGTTCGGGCCAGACAAAGGGGAAAGAGGTCCGCAGAGATGAGACTAAGTGGGGAGGCAAGGAGACATTGAGGGCCTCTGATTTAGACAGATTTATCTTAAAGTTAGACCATGCTCCAAACTCCGACCAACGGGCCATCAGGGAAGGAAGGGAAATCAGTGGGTCCGTGACGTAAACCAGCAGGTCGTCGGCAAAAGCCGAGCATTTGTATTCTATGCCACTCACAGTAATGCCATGAATGTTTGGATCTGCTCCGATAGAGGCCATCAAGTGCTCCATGATCAGGACATAGAGCAGTGGGGATAGAGGGCATCCCTGACGGGTGCCGTTATGTATAGAAAACGGGTCAGAGAGTGTACCGTTAATTTTTAATTGGGCCGTCGGGGATTGATATAGCGCCAATACCTTGGAGCAAAACACAGGGCCCAGGCCAATGATTTGGAGGGTTTGTGCCAGGGAGGACCAGGAGATCCTATCAAAGGCCTTCTCGGCGTCTAGAGATAAGATCATCAGAGGAATCTTTTGCGTACGCGCAAGATGCATGATGTCAATAGTCTTGATAGTATTATCCCTGGCTTCCCTCCCTGGCACAAACCCAACCTGGTCCAAATGAATTAAGGCAGGGAGCAAGGCGTTAAGACGATTGGCCAAAAGTTTGGAGTAGATTTTTAGGTCGACATTCAGGAGGGAGATGGGGCAGTAGCTACTGCATAATTGGGGGTCCTTGCCGGGTTTAGGTATAACTACGATGTGGGCCAATGTGGAATGTATGGGGAAAGGAGAGTCTGGGGAGATGGAATTAAACGCAGACAGTAGAAGAGGTGCTAACTGTGAATGGAGTTCCTTGTAAAATTTGGCGGTGTAGCCATCCGGCCCAGGGCTTTTCCCGCCTGGAAGGTCTTGGATCACCGAGGCCAGTTCCAGTGAGGAAAGTGGGTCCTCTATTGAGGCTAGGGTTTCACTTGGAAGAGAGGGGAATGGTGAAGGTGGGGGAACGGTAGAGGTCGAGGACGGGAGATGGTGTAGCTCTGAATAGAACGAATGAAATTGGGCTAAGATATCCCTAGTGGTTCGGGCTGTAGAATTAGTAGTAGTTTTGACCGAGTCTGCAGAGTAGTTTTTGACCGTCTGCGTGGTCCTGTAGAAAACTCGCTATGGATTGCTTAAGGTCTGACAGACAGACAGGATCGGTTAGGAGAGATTCGTTTAATCTCCAGGACCAGGCAGATCTGGTGAGATTGGGCAGTTGCAGAGAGCAAAAGACCGGGGCATGGTCTGACCAGAGGATACTTCCAATTGTGGAGGAGGACAACCAGGGTAAGGCACTGTGCTGCACCATAATATAGTCCAGACGACTGTATGTGTCGTGCGGGGGCGAATAAAAGCTATAATCGCGATCCACGGGGTGCAACATCCGCCACGCATCGCAAAGCTGGAGTTGCAGGAACGCTCTTTTGACTCTTTTAATAGAGGAATAAGACAGCCCAGACCGACCGGTGGAATTATCCATGGTAGGGTCCAAGGTCATATTAAAATCCCCGCAAAACACAACAGTCCCCCGGAGCAGAGGTAGTGCCAAATCAACCAATTCTATTAAAAAGTCTGTTTGGCCTTGATTGGGGGCATAGGCATTGATAATGGTGATTTCATGGCCAGCGACAGAGAGGGATAGGATTATGTAGCGTGCGTCTGGGTCTGCTGTAACATGTAAGACCGAGCACGCAAGGGAGCGGTGGATAGCAATCGCCACTCCTTTAGACCTAGAGTCCCGATTGTCAGCAAAATGCCACTGTGTGTAATGTTTGTTTGATGTTAGGTGCATGGCCGACTTTAAAATGAGTCTCCTTAAAGCAGGCTATATGTATGTGTTTCTTGTGCAGATGGTGAAGTATTTGGGCTCGCTTTTCTGGAGTATTCAACCCTTTCACATTGAAGGAGGCTATATGCAATTCCGCCATCACTTACAGGTCCGTGGCGTGTCCCAGGGCGTCCGGGGTGGGCAAAAGAAGGCACCGACAGCAATAGTATGGATCACCTGAAAAAAGGGAAAAGAAAAGATAAGAAGAGTAAGAAAAAACTGTGACAATAGCAAGGGGAAAGCAGGGAAGGGAGGGAAAGGCACAAAAGGTATAGGACAAAGTATAAGCAGCAACAGAACGACTGCTGCGTCAACTAAAGAAATCTCAGAGAATACACTTCTGGGACAAACCCAGAACCGTCTCCCGCCTACGTGGGGAAAAGAGGTAGATAGGCAGATAAGACTATTGAGAGAATTAAGGACCAGTCCTAGGCCCAGTGGAGAAAGGTTAATGTGAGTACAAATAAGAGGCTAGAAGAACTAATAACAGTTACACAACCGGCTCTGGGGAGACCCACATGGCATCTATAGGGGGAAAACAGCATGGGAGACAAATCTACGCATATTAACTAGAAGCTAACAAATAACATAGTGTCAGTAACGCAAGTGGGCCACAGAGTTCAGCCAACAGAGGAAGAGGAGTGGGCTCCAGCGCCCCCCCCTCAGATGATCTCGGGGGTCTGTGTCTCGCGTCGCGACGTCTGGGGGTACGGGGAGGAAAACCTCCAGGGGGGTCCTTTTGAGGACCCTGAAGTTGCCGTGGTGAAGGACGCTTCAGCGGGGCAGACGTGAGGGTAGGCCATTCTGGTAGAACAATGTTCGGCAGATCCAGGTCCTGGAGAAAGCCAGGTAGGTCATCTGGACAACGGAGGGTGAATGTTCTGTTCCCCCTACGGACCGAGAAGGCGAATGGGAACCCCGATATGGAGTGTTCTGGTCCTGAAGAACCGCCGGAAGTGGTTTTAGTGCGGCTCTTTGTGCTAGCGTATGACGGGAAAGGTCGGCAAACAAGAAGATTTGGTTGTCTTTATAGAAAAATTGTCTCCTTCGTCTCGCACTCTGCAGGATTTCCCCCTTAGTGGAGTAGAAATGCACGCGGCATATAACATCGCGTGGTCTCTGATCATCCGGGTTAATGGGCTGTAGCGCTCTGTGCGCCCTATCGAGTTCGATGTGGTTATCTGGAGGGCGGTCAAGCAAATCATTGAAGATGGAGGTTACGGTGGCGAATAAGTCCACAGGGGCCACAGACTGAGGTAGACCTCTGATACGGAGGTTATTTCTCCGGCTCCTGTTTTCTATATCATCGAGGTGCTGCTGTAATGCGAACAATTGGTCCGAATGTTGTCTCACTTGGGACTGGAGGGCTTGTACTGTGGAGGAAGACGATTCCTGAGCTGATTCAATGGAAGACACTTTAGCTGAGAGAGAGGTAAGTTCATAGCGGAATTGGGCAAACTCCTGCCTGCATTCTTCCACAATTTGCTTAGTCAGAACAGTGAAATCTTCCTTAGTGGGCAAAGAGGAAACCAATGAGCGGAGGTCTGCCATTGTGATAGGGTTATCATCAGCAGATCGTGGAGCTTGTGAGAGAAGGACTGAATGAGCGTCTCTGTGAATTAACGGTGAAGGACAGGAGCGGAGGATGGCAGGAGTATTATCCAAGCTGTTAGCGCCCACTGGGGAGCAATCCGCAGGTAGTTGCGTCTGCTGCTGATAACTGGATACGGGATGCAGAACAGTCTCAGCAGGGGATATGGTCAGGTGCTGAGGGGAGAGGTGCTCCAGGATGAGCCTGAGGACCAGTGAGGGGATGGCGCAGCACACAATACAGGCACAGAAGAAGACAATGGTGGTGGGGCATTCCACTCAGCATATTGTGGGAGCCTGGCAGGGCTGAGCTGTATTGTCTGGCTGGGGGAATAAGCAGGAGTGAAGTGCACGTTCAGCGCTGACCCTAGGCGCTGGGGGCAGTCATCAGTGAGAAGGTCCACCAGGAGAGGGGGAGAGGACACAGGGTTCTCCATACCACAGCCAGCCAGTTGTTGAGGATGGGGGAGGGGGTTAGCCGGATCAGAGACTGAAATGGCGGCTGCTCGCCTCAGTAGTGGGGAGGAGGCACCAGCAGGCTCTGCCTGAACAAGGGGGGAAGAGTCCTCTGAGGGCGCGTTCTGCCAGACGTCGGCATGTGCGGCATGCGGCAAGTCACAGGGGCTGCAGTCCGGGGGGGTGAAGCTGTGGGAATCCCACCTGGCAGTCTGGGTGTCCGGCCTCCCCTACCTCTGCTCCGCGCCGGCGGCCATCTTGGGAGTCACATGTGCTGTCCCCATGAGTGGCGCCATCATGCATGAGGGGGAACGAAGGAGCAGGGGATCGCTGCGGACAGGAACGGGCGTCCGAGTGAGGTGAGTGAGGAAGCTGTGGGGCCATCGGCCGCAGGGAAGTCCCAGGAGCTGCAGCGGTGCCGCCGGCAAGAGAGGCTGTGGTGGCCATGTCCTGAGGCCGGTCACCCGTGGATGGCGGCTGGGACCGGGTAAAATACGTCCCAATGTCGGGCTGAGGTGATGAAGCATGATTAGAGGGCTTCCCCTTCGTCTTCTTAGCCGTCTTCCCCATGCTGACAGCCTGTATAGTACCGTGCAGAGAAGAGCCTGGACGGAGCTCAGAGGGTACACGTCCTCACACTGCCATGTCCAGCCACGCCCCAGGGAACTGGTTTTTATGGGCCTTTGGTAGTGCGTGAAAAACAGGAACCACTGGATGTGGAGGCAAAAGATGTTGTTTCTGTTTTTCACTCAATATCCCCAATTCCATTCCCGTATCCAAAATGTCAATGAGGCTTTTTTTTTATCCATGGGGTCAGACAGAAGGCATTTTATATGTACTAGTGTCCTCAAGGATTTTAGGCAGCTCCCTCACGTACAGCATCCTATCTAGGACAACCACTGAACCGCCCTTATCCGATTTACGCATGGATTACGGTATGGATTATTGGTAAGTTCAGTAAGCGCCTTTATTTCACTAGTAGACAAGTTGTTTGTATGGTGTCCTGACTCCATTGCAGCTTTATTACTCAGTTAGCGCCTCCTCTACCTTGTGTTGAAACACATCCATTGCGGATGTCCTAGACTGAATTGGGGATAGTAAGTCGGTCACCAGTAAAGACAAAAAAATAGAAAGTGCAGCAGCAACCCACAGGTGCAAGGGCTTACCCTATATACTCCTCCCAGCGTACACACGGCAAACACCTGCTCTGTAGATATTAAAAAGTGAGGATCTTAGCAAACTATTTGCTCAAACAGAGTGTACCATGTGGCCACGTTAAGGCGTCCTCAGAGACATGGACCCTACTCTAGCATTCTCACACCAGCAATGGCCTCTCCTGGGCGGAATAAGCTACAACTGGGCAGATAGGAGCCAAATAATCTCTTTATAGCAGCTTTGGGACATGGGTGGAGTGCAGGCCAACAGGAGGTAGCCCCCCCCCCACACACATTCAACAGAAATGTGGCCTGCACTCCACCCATGTCCCAAGGCTGCTATAAAGAGATCATTTGGCTCCTATCTGCCCAGTTGGAGGCCTATTCGGCCCAGGAGAGGCCATTGCTAGTGTGAGGATGCTGGAGTAGGGTCCATGTCTCTGAGGACGCCTTAACGTGGCCACATGGTACACTCTGTTTGATCAAATAGTTTGCCAAGATGCTCACTTTTTAATATCTACAGAGCAGGTGTTTGCCGTGTGTACGCTGGGAGGAGTATATAGGGTAAGCCCTTGCACCTGTGGGTTGCTGCTGCACTGTTTTTTTTTCTGGACTTTTTTTCTGCAGTGTGAACAGAGACTTAGATGTGCGGCCAATTTTTCCTTTTTTTCTGGTCACCCGTAAAGGTGACTGGGTCAGAAAGAGCAACACTTGGCGTCTGCAGGTCTAATAAATTTTGGACATATAACTGCCCTGAAAAAAAGTAAATTTAAAGGGGTAGATCCTGATCCCACTTCATTAAGATCTGCACTGCAGCCCAATCTCTGAGACACTCTGGCGGAGGATCCGTCAGCGGGAACCGCTTCCGAGGCATCCGCCAAAAAATGTCTCTCGACCAGTGATAAGACGTATAAATTTGTTGACATCCTGGATAGTACTATACAAATGAAATATTTTACTAGCTACAAAGGATAAAGCCCAGAGACAACACTGTCATTTGGTCCTGTGAGAGAAAACCGGCAGAGAGGTTATATACATCTAAATTTGTAGACTCTAATACCTCCTTGGCGATCCTCCCCTCCCCCCTTGTCCTCTGCGACCAATGCTTCCTCCTGGTTGTTTTTTGAGGGGCCACTATTGTTTGCTGTTCTAGAACGCGTATTTGGGGGATCAGGGTAAAAGTTTCTGTTTCTATTCTTCCGTTGTGCTCCTTCCGCAGAATTAATGCCACGGACCATAGTGGGTGGCTGGTAGTCCTCCTGCTCGGAAGTCTGTTTGCGTGTCAGAAGTGTCAATGTCCGTTGTATCAAACGACACAGATTTTTGTTGTGTAGAGACATAGGAAAAGTAATCCACTACTGACCAAAATAATGACGGAGGTGGTCAATGTCAGGGCTGCGGCGGCGTCCCGCACTCAGGACCGCCGCCGCACCCCCTCACCTTGTTCTGCAGCCGCCGGTGTCCACATGCAGGGACCCAACGCTGCTGCCACTTCGGCCCCTGGGGGCGCCTCGCCCCGCTCCTGTCTGTCGCTGTGCCGGCCGGCGAGCGCGTCCCTGCCTTCTAGGGTGCGCGCGCGCCGGCTGTCTCAGAGTTAAAGGGGCAGTCCGCCCCTAATTGGTTGTTGCACTATCACACTCTCCTATAAATTCCAGCCCTGCCCCACCTCAGGTGTTGGAGCCTCTACATGCTTCCCATAGCGTTTGGCCCAGCTCCCTGTTGTTCCTGACCTCAGTCATTGTTCCTAGTTCCTGTCCACTGTCCCGGTCCCTAGCTCCTGTCCGCTGCTTAACCCATTGTTTCCTGAGTTCTGCCTGCCACCTGCGGTTACGCCTACAGGCCTCTGCCTGCACCATCTCCTGCCTACCGCTCCTGCCACGCCTCGCCTGCCGTCACTAGCAACCAAGCCAGGGGTAGCGACCTGGGGGTCGCCTGCCGCAGCATGTCCATCCCGCCTTCCGGCGGGCTCTGGTGAAAACCAGCGGCCCCTTAGACTTCGCTCCCTGGTGAGGTTAGTGCCATCGCTGGTGACGGTTCAGTGGATCCATGACTCCAGGCGTTACAGTCAATTCCTTCAAAAATGGATGACTGGCCTTATGTTCTCAAAAATACAGAAATTCCAAAAGCAGCAGATCACTTGGGGCCTTAAAACATAACTTTTATTAGCTAAAGTAAAAAATAGTGGAAAAAAACTAATGCAATAAAGATACCAATAGAAAAACATCTGGTCTCTGGCAAATTTTGTCTTTTTTTCCCTCAATAATGGTGTTTTGCGTGTCCAAAAGAATTCTGTCCCTTGTTTCCGTAAACTCTGGTAAAGAATGAGTTAGAGTTGCAGTGCGGTATCTACGTCTATAAGATCTTTGCTTCGGTCCAGTCGCTTCTTCTCCCCTTTAGTAGTAATAATGTCCATCAGTGTGAATGCGCAGACCGCCAGTCCCATACTCCTCTCCCTCGGGGGGGTTAGGGGGCTTTCTGACTCCTAATCCTCGTGGTATCATATTACCTTCCACACACTCCTTGAGTACGCTAATATGCCACCACAATTTCAATTGTTTAATTTTCAGTTTTTCAAACGTCCAGTTTTTTTTCATATTACTGGTGGACAAGATCCAGCCCCGCCTCCTGTGACATCATGCCCCGCCCTCTGTCTGCATCAGTTTTCTTCACTTCCTGGATGTCACTCGGCTACCAGTGTGGCAGACACATCTGTAGAACTTTCAATGTACTTTTAATAGAAAAAAGTTTCCCTATCTGGAGTTACTCTTGGAAGCAAAAGTGACCATGTGACCAGCTGTGTGACCCACCATGCAGCCAGTCGGGACCGGTCATGTCACCTGCCATGTGGTCATCCATGTGACCCGCCATGTGGCCATCCATGTGACCAGCTGTGTGACCCACCATGCAGCCAGTCGGGACCGGTCATGTGACCTGCCATGTGGTCATCCATGTGACCCACCATGTGGCCATCCATGTGACCAGCTGTGTGACCCACCATGCAGCCAGTTGTTGCCCAGCCGTGTAACCAACCATGTGACCAGTCGTGTGGCCAGCCACGTTGCCAGCCTTTGGCCCCCGATGCCGCTCATTGTATTCTCTTACACGTAGACATTTATATACAAGCCATTCATTCTCTATGTTGATCTGGTTTTCCTTCATGTAATACATATATATACCTTTCATATACCTTAGATTCCATATCAGGAGCTCGGTGGAAAGACCCTGTGTATGTCCATCTACGACTTCGATCGATTCTCGAAGCATGACATCATCGGAGAGGTGAAGGTCGCCATGAACACTGTGGACCTGGGGCAGCCGATAGAAGAGTGGAGAGACCTACAGAGCGCAGAAAAGGAGGAGGTATGTGCCCGAAGCCGCCCGTACACACTATATACACACCCATATTATATATACACCCATATATATTATATACACACCCATATATACTATATATATACACACAGGCAGACCTACAGAGCGCAGAAAAGGAGGAGGTATGTGCCCGAAGCCGCCCGTACACACTATATACACACCCATATTATATATACACCCATATATATTATATACACACCCATATATACTATATATATACACACAGGCAGACCTACAGAGCGCAGAAAAGGAGGAGGTATGTGCCCGAAGCCGCCCGTACACACTATATACACACCCATATATATTATAGACACACCCATATTATATATTATATACACACCTATAAATATTATATACACACCCATATATATTATATACACACCCATATATACTATATATATACACACAGGCAGACCTACAGAGCGCAGAAAAGGAGGAGGTATGTGCCCGAAGCCGCCCGTACACACTATATACACACCCATATTATATATACACCCATATATATTATATACACACCCATATATACTATATATATACACACAGGCAGACCTACAGAGCGCAGAAAAGGAGGAGGTATGTGCCCGAAGCCGCCCGTACACACTATATACACACCCATATATATTATATATATACACCCATATATATTATATACACACCCATATATATTATATATATATACACCCATATATACTATATATATATACACACAGGCAGACCTACAGAGCGCAGAAAAGGAGGAGGTATGTGCCCGAAGCCGCCCGTACACACTATATACACACCCATATTATATATACACCCATATATATTATATACACACCCATATATATTATATATATACACCCATATATACTATATATATATACACACAGGCAGACCTACAGAGCGCAGAAAAGGAGGAGGTATGTGCCCGAAGCCGCCCGTACACACTATATACACACCCATATTATATATACACCCATATATATTATATACACACCCATATATATTATATATATACACCCATATATACTATATATATACACACAGGCAGACCTACAGAGCGCAGAAAAGGAGGAGGTATGTGCCCGAAGCCGCCCGTACACACTATATACACACCCATATTATATATACACCCATATATATTATATACACACCCATATATACTATATATATACACACAGGCAGACCTACAGAGCGCAGAAAAGGAGGAGGTATGTGCCCGAAGCCGCCCGTACACACTATATACACACCCATATATATTATATATATACACCCATATATATTATATACACACCCATATATATTATATATATATACACCCATATATACTATATATATATACACACAGGCAGACCTACAGAGCGCAGAAAAGGAGGAGGTATGTGCCCGAAGCCGCCCGTACACACTATATACACACCCATATTATATATACACCCATATATATTATATACACACCCATATATATTATATATATACACCCATATATACTATATATATATACACACAGGCAGACCTACAGAGCGCAGAAAAGGAGGAGGTATGTGCCCGAAGCCGCCCGTACACACTATATACACACCCATATATATTATATACACACACATAAATATTATATACACTACACACCCCAGGCAGAATGTATACACACCCGTATATAATATATATATATATATATATATATATATATATATATATATATATATATATATATATATATATATATATATATATATATAGAAATATGAAAGGGAAGAGACGGCACTCCGGAATGAAGTGATGGTGTACTTTATTCACCCAACACAAATGGCAACGTTTCGACTCTGCTCTAGAGTCTTTCTCAAGCAGTTACAAAGTGGTAAATGAGTGACATTTATATCGGAGGTTACGCCCACAAGCCATGCCTCCCAATTAGTGACATCATAAAAATGTGCATATATCAACAATGTATAAAGCAGCTCATCGCAGCATCTTAATAATGTGGATCATATATACAAAACAATGTGTATGATACAGACTCCATATAAAACATAATATACATCTTGTGTATGAGAAAAAAGTTATTTAAACCATATAATTATCCCAATGAGGGATTGAGAGGATGAGGACGTCACTCACCGGCCCATCTAGCGAGCCAATCCGTTTTCATAGCCGCCACGCGACACACCGTTTGTAAACAAGGCATCCGCGCAGGTCCGGGAAAATCCCGGTCACATGGTGTGCACATGACTTCCATCGAGGGGTAGGCATAATGAAAATCCAGGCGCATGCGTATTGAGGAGTATAGAGTCACCGGGCGCCATCTTGGAGCATGGAAAAACAGGCTCTCAGCTGCCCAAAGAAAAAACTCAATTCTGATCACATGATCAACCTCACGCATGCGCGCAACTTAAG
The DNA here is from genome assembly GCA_027789725.1 of Dendropsophus ebraccatus. Lineage (NCBI taxonomy): Eukaryota > Metazoa > Chordata > Amphibia > Anura > Hylidae > Dendropsophus > Dendropsophus ebraccatus. The sequence continues at coordinate 681,179 of JAQFWZ010000099.1, forward strand.
TCAAGGTTACCGGGCGCCATCTTGGAGTCGGGAAAACACTCTCCGTTGCCCACTGAAGTAAAAAATAGTCCGAGAGGGGTTTCAAAATCACGTCCACCAACTGTAAAGAGAAACCACTGGAAATAACACGTCCATACGGTCTCACTGTGCCCAATTTCGTTATGGTGATGTTCTCACACTTGCAGCTACAGCTCGACCAGACTGTGTGCCTCCTTTTACTCGAATGCATCCCAGTGGCGACTCCTAGTGGACGGACTTGTCCTCCCTCTCAGTCAAGATAACGTAACAGCCAAACCCCGAAAATGAAATAGAAAGAAAAAGTGCATAAGCACAGGCTCGATGGGTCAGGTGAGTGTAGATCCTCATGCCATCTAAACAAAGAAAAAGAAAACAATGAATAAACATATTATAAATGGAGTCAAAAGAGTGCACAAAAAAAGTGAATAAACAATTATGTTATACTTGTTCCTTTTTTAATGACATGAGTAGTGACCAAGGTAGCTCTACAGTTATAGAAAAGCTTTAAGGGAAAAATCCACATTCAGACCTTGTGGTTGCAGGGCATTCAAGCGAGTGATCCATTGTGCTTCCCTACGTTTTAACATTTTTTGTCTATTACCACCCCGACGGGGTATAGGTATATAATCCAAAATCGTGAAACGTAATTGCTGTAATGTGTGGCCTGCTTCCAGAAAATGTCTTGCCACAGGGAGGTCCATACGCCCTTTACGAATGGAAGATTTATGATTATTAAGCCGTATACGGCATTCATTCGTGGTCTCACCTACGTATATAAAGGGACAGGGACACTGTAGAGCATAAATTACATGATCCGTTTTGCAAGTGGTATGATACCTGAGTTTAAATCTACGGTTGGTGTTAGGATGGACAAATACATCACCCTTAATCATAAGGCTGCAGCTCTCACACCCTAAGCATGGGTAACTACCTGGTTTTAAAGTAGATGATAAATCCAGTTTACCCCTCTGACAATCGGCGTGTACCAGTTTATCCTTGAGGCTCATTGCTCTTCTATAAGAAAGAAGGGGGGGGGGACCTTAAAATTGCAATATTATTGTGATAATTCGCTATAATCCCCCAATGTTTCCGGATGATTTTGGCTATGTTTTGGCTCTGTTCATTGAATGTGGAGATAAAGGGGATGCGATCCAAAGTCGACTCAGTCCTGGTGTACGTCCTTTGTCCCTCCTGCTTTATCTGCTCTATACTCTTTCTGACAAGTTTTTTAGGGTACCCTCTTTTGATGAACCTATCCCCCATCTCCTCCAGTCTAGAGTCAACCTTCGTCGTTTCGTCCACGATCCTGCATACCCTCATCAACTGGCTCCTGGGTAGGGACTCAATCATTCTCCTAGGGTGTAAACTGTCGAATCTGAGTAAATTGTTCTTATCAGTAGGTTTCAAATAAATATCAGTCTTCAGGGCACCGTCCTTGACATAAACCCAAGTATCCAAAAACTGTACACCGGTAGTAGAGCTCGTCATAGTGAATTTTATGTCAACATCAATGTCATTCATGTAGTCATAGAACTCCCCTAACTCCTCCTGTGTGCCATTCCAAATCAAAAAAATATCGTCTATGTATCTCCACCACCCAAGCAACTTGCTGTGGTGGTGGGACACATAGACATACGTCTCCTCAAGGTCGGCCATGACTATGTTGGCATAGGTCGGTGCCATATTCGACCCCATGGCCGTACCTTTTACTTGGACAAAAAATCTATCCTGGAAAACAAAATAATTACAGGTAAGCAATATTTCCAATAGGTCAGTCACAAACTCCCTCCCCTCTCTTGTGTACTCAGATTCCTGTAGTACCTTCTTCACACTGTGTAGTCCCCTCTCATGGTCAATGCAGGTGTATAAACTGGTCACGTCAAAAGATGCGAGGATACAGTCTGTTGGAATGTCAACCTGTCTAATTTTGTCCAAGAAGTCGGCCGTGTCTCGTATATATGATCTAGTGTTTATCGCATACTGTCTCAGAATTTTATCCACAAAGATGGCCGCAGGACTAAAAATTGAATCGCAACCAGACACTATAGGGGGTATCATTGATGAACAGCTTCATGATTTCCCCTTACCGGATTACCCCATCACCCCGACACTGTATTGTCTACCCAAGATCCACAAGTCTCTTGTGGATCCGCCCGGGAGACCTATAGTGTCTGGTTGCGATTCAATTTTTAGTCCTGCGGCCATCTTTGTGGATAAAATTCTGAGACAGTATGCGATAAACACTAGATCATATATACGAGACACGGCCGACTTCTTGGACAAAATTAGACAGGTTGACATTCCAACAGACTGTATCCTCGCATCTTTTGACGTGACCAGTTTATACACCTGCATTGACCATGAGAGGGGACTACACAGTGTGAAGAAGGTACTACAGGAATCTGAGTACACAAGAGAGGGGAGGGAGTTTGTGACTGACCTATTGGAAATATTGCTTACCTGTAATTATTTTGTTTTCCAGGATAGATTTTTTGTCCAAGTAAAAGGTACGGCCATGGGGTCGAATATGGCACCGACCTATGCCAACATAGTCATGGCCGACCTTGAGGAGACGTATGTCTATGTGTCCCACCACCACAGCAAGTTGCTTGGGTGGTGGAGATACATAGACGATATTTTTTTGATTTGGAATGGCACACAGGAGGAGTTAGGGGAGTTCTATGACTACATGAATGACATTGATGTTGACATAAAATTCACTATGACGAGCTCTACTACCGGTGTACAGTTTTTGGATACTTGGGTTTATGTCAAGGACGGTGCCCTGAAGACTGATATTTATTTGAAACCTACTGATAAGAACAATTTACTCAGATTCGACAGTTTACACCCTAGGAGAATGATTGAGTCCCTACCCAGGAGCCAGTTGATGAGGGTATGCAGGATCGTGGACGAAACGACGAAGGTTGACTCTAGACTGGAGGAGATGGGGGATAGGTTCATCAAAAGAGGGTACCCTAAAAAACTTGTCAGAAAGAGTATAGAGCAGATAAAGCAGGAGGGACAAAGGACGTACACCAGGACTGAGTCGACTTTGGATCGCATCCCCTTTATCTCCACATTCAATGAACAGAGCCAAAACATAGCCAAAATCATCCGGAAACATTGGGGGATTATAGCGAATTATCACAATAATATTGCAATTTTAAGGTCCCCCCCCCTTCTTTCTTATAGAAGAGCAATGAGCCTCAAGGATAAACTGGTACACGCCGATTGTCAGAGGGGTAAACTGGATTTATCATCTACTTTAAAACCAGGTAGTTACCCATGCTTAGGGTGTGAGAGCTGCAGCCTTATGATTAAGGGTGATGTATTTGTCCATCCTAACACCAACCGTAGATTTAAACTCAGGTATCATACCACTTGCAAAACGGATCATGTAATTTATGCTCTACAGTGTCCCTGTCCCTTTATATACGTAGGTGAGACCACGAATGAATGCCGTATACGGCTTAATAATCATAAATCTTCCATTCGTAAAGGGCGTATGGACCTCCCTGTGGCAAGACATTTTCTGGAAGCAGGCCACACATTACAGCAATTACGTTTCACGATTTTGGATTATATACCTATACCCCGTCGGGGTGGTAATAGACAAAAAATGTTAAAACGTAGGGAAGCACAATGGATCACTCGCTTGAATGCCCTGCAACCACAAGGTCTGAATGTGGATTTTTCCCTTAAAGCTTTTCTATAACTGTAGAGCTACCTTGGTCACTACTCATGTCATTAAAAAAGGAACAAGTATAACATAATTGTTTATTCACTTTTTTTGTGCACTCTTTTGACTCCATTTATAATATGTTTATTCATTGTTTTCTTTTTCTTTGTTTAGATGGCATGAGGATCTACACTCACCTGACCCATCGAGCCTGTGCTTATGCACTTTTTCTTTCTATTTCATTTTCGGGGTTTGGCTGTTACGTTATCTTGACTGAGAGGGAGGACAAGTCCGTCCACTAGGAGTCGCCACTGGGATGCATTCGAGTAAAAGGAGGCACACAGTCTGGTCGAGCTGTAGCTGCAAGTGTGAGAACATCACCATAACGAAATTGGGCACAGTGAGACCGTATGGACGTGTTATTTCCAGTGGTTTCTCTTTACAGTTGGTGGACGTGATTTTGAAACCCCTCTCGGACTATTTTTTACTTCAGTGGGCAACGGAGAGTGTTTTCCCGACTCCAAGATGGCGCCCGGTAACCTTGACTTAAGTTGCGCGCATGCGTGAGGTTGATCATGTGATCAGAATTGAGTTTTTTCTTTGGGCAGCTGAGAGCCTGTTTTTCCATGCTCCAAGATGGCGCCCGGTGACTCTATACTCCTC
>JAQFWZ010000099.1:690541-695541 GCA_027789725.1 Dendropsophus ebraccatus
CTCTGGTACACGGCCAGCTTCTGGGATGCCCTGACCTCCTCCCTCCATTCTTGGACGTAGTCTTCTTGTCTCCTGGTTATTGTGTTCCTGATCCCGGCTTTTGTGAGCTGGTATGGTGGGATTGTCTGGTTGGGCTGGGTTCCAGAGGGTATGTTTTGGGGCTCTGCTTTCCCTGGGGCCCCTTGGTGTAGCAAGGCTTTATGGTGATAGGAACCTTCACTACTACCATGTAGGTGACCCCAGAATGACAGCGCCCTCTTCTGGATAGTTAGGTGCAGGGGGAATCTGCCCAGCTCTGCTCTACAGGCACAGTTGGAGGAGCTCCGATGGACCTGGAGGAGATGCTTACAGAACTCCAGATGGAAGATTTCCGTTGGGCTGGAATCCCATTTTGACCAGTCGGGGTATGTGTGAGGACCCCAGACCTCGCTGCCATACAGGAGAATTGGTGCAATAATGGAGTCAAAGATTTTAAGCCAAACCCTGACAGGTGGCTTAAGGTGGTAGAATTGTCTTCTGATGGTGTAGAAGGTTTTGCAGGCTTTGTCTCTCAGCATCTCGATGGCAGATTTGAAGCTCCCCGTCTGTTCTATTATCAGGCCCAGGTACGTGTAGCTGCTGGTGGCTGTAAGGGGCGGGTTGTGTAGTATATAGGTGGGGGGGCCCAGGTAGGTGTAGCTGCTGGTGGCTGTAAGGGGCTGGTTGTGTAGTATATAGGTGGGGGGGGGGGGGCCCAGGTAGGTGTAGCTGCTGGTGGCTGTAAGGGGCTGGTTGTGTTGTATATAGGTGGGGGGCCCAGGTAGGTGTAGCTGCTGGTGGCTGTAAGGGGCTGGTTGTGTAGTATATAGGTGGGGGGGCCCAGGTACGTGTAGCTGCTGGTGGCTGTAAGGGGCTGGTTGTGTAGCGTGAAGGGAGGGGACCCGGCTGACTTTGTTTTCCTTCTCTGGAACACCACAGTGTTGGTCTTTTTGAGGTTGATGGGTAGAGCCCATGTGGTGCTGAACTTCTCCAGGATGGCTAGCTGGTCTTGGAGACCTTTCTCAGATGATGATAGGAGGAGAAGGTCATCCGCATACAGAAGGAGTTTCACCTCGGTGTCATGGAGGGTGAGACCTGGTGTTGGGGAGGACTCCAGGGCTACTGCCAGCTCATTGATATAAATGTTGAAGAGTGTTGGGCTGAGGCAGCAGCCCTGCCTGACTCCTCGGCTCTGCTGGAAATAAGCCGTTCTCTTCCCATTTACCTTCACGCAGCATTGGTTCCCAGTGTAGGAACTTTTGATAACATCATAGGTCTTTCCCCCTATTCCACTCTCCAGCAATTTTAGAAGCAATCCTGGGTGCCACACCGAATCGAAAGCCTTTTTGAAGTCCACAAAACAGGCGTATATTTTTCCTTTCTTTGTGTTGTGGACGTGGCTCTGGATGAGGCGGTGCAGGGTATAGACATGGTCCGTGGTGCGGTGATGCAGGGTGTGGACGTGGCTCTGGATGAGGCGGTGCAGGGTATAGACATGGTCCGTGGTGCGGTGATGCAGGGTGTGGACGTGGCTCTGGATGAGGCGGTGCAGGGTATAGACATGGTCCGTGGTGCGGTGATGCAGGGTGTGGACGTGGCTCTGGATGAGGCGGTGCAGGGTATAGACATGGTCCGTGGTGCGGTGGTTCGGCATGAACCCTGCTTGGCTTTTGCTGAGGATATTGTGCTGGGTGAGGAAGCTGAGGATTCTCTGGTTCAGGATGTTGTTGAAGAGTTTCCCCAGGTTGCTGCTGACACATACCCCCCGATAGTTGGCCGGGTCGTACCTGTCCCCGCTCTTGTGTATTGGGGTTATGACACCTTGGTTCCAGGCACGAGGGAAGTAGCCAGAGCTCAGCACAATGTTGTACAGTTTTGCTATGGCCGCCTGTATTGCTGGTGGGCTGTACTTGATCATTTCGGGGGGGATGCCGTCAGTACCGCTGGCTTTCTTACACCTTATAGTTGATAGTCTCTCAGAAATCTCCTGCGGTGTTATAGGTAAATCCAGAGGGTTTTGGAAGTCCTTCAGTATCTCCTCCATGGTCTTCAGTTTTGATATAATTTGTTCTTGGTCCGGGTTCCGTTCCTCTTTCGGGATGTCTCCATAGAGGTCTCTGAAATATTGGAGCCAGATGTTGCCGCTCTGAATGTGGAGGGTGTTTTTCTTCCCCTTTGTGCCCAGGTGGTTCCATAGTTCCCAGAAGGAGTTTTCTTGGAGGGCGTCTTGGAGCTGGGTGAGCTTGGTTAAGGTGTACTCCTGTTTTTTCCTTCTGAGAAGGGTTTTGTATTGCCTTTGTATTGTGTCATAGGCCTCCCGCAGTTTGGTGTTGTTGGGGTCCCTGTGCTTTTTATTTGAGGCCGATCTTAGGGTCTTCCGTACACCTTTGCACTCCTTATCAAACCAAGCGCTAGGATTTTTTTCTTTTGCCTTCTTGTGGCTACTCTTTTGCAGGTCAGCCATTTCTGCCATGGTGTAGAATATATTATTAAGATCCCTTACCGCTTGGTCCACTCCTTCTGGGTTACTCTGGTACACCTTGTTGTTAAAGTTGTTGAGCATCCCTTGGATTTGTGGTTCAGTGTGTATCTCTTTATACTTGAGAGACGACATCTTGGACCACTTGTAGGATGGATGTAGTGGGAAAAGGCCGGCCTGATGGGGTTTTTGTCCCGGTGATTTGTTTGTGGACTTAATATAAAGGACTATCTGGTTATGGTCCGACAGGTGTGATTGTGGATTGACTATGAAGGCCCCAATGTCTGAATGGTCCATATCTGTGATGGCGTAGTCCACTACACTGCTGCCCACATGGGAGTTTAAGGTGGTCCTTCCTAGGGAGTCTCCCTTGGTGCGACCATTGAGGATGTGGAGCCCCAAACTTCGGCAGAGATTCAACAATTTTTTGCCACTCTTGTTCACTGTGCTGTCATAGCTGTTCCTCTCTATGTGTACTGAGCTATCACATTCAGTCTCTGCCCCATATATATAGATGTTTCCGTCTGCGGTCAGGTAGTCTCTTTCCCTACCTGTTCTGGCATTGAGATCTCCAATTATGAGGACTTTTCCGCGGGTTTGATAGTGGGCGGCTTCCCTTTGCAGGATTTCGAAGGTTTCAGGGTTATGGTAAGGGGACTCTGGCGGTGGTATGTAGGCAGCGCATAGGTAGATGTCAGATTGGGCGGTGAGGATGGAGCGGTCTATTCTAATCCAGATGTGGCTGTCTCCTCGCTTCACCGGTCTGATCTGCTGATGGAACTCCGCTTTGTACCACACTAGTATTCCTCCTGAACAGCGACCTAGTTTGGTGGTTTTGTTTTTCAGGGCCGGGACGGAGATTTCCCTGTATCCAGTGGGCAGCAGGGACTCACTCTCTGCTTTAGTCCAGGTTTCTAGGAGGATTTGGATGTCACTATTTTCCAGACTCTGGGTGAAGTCCGGATCGTTTACTTTACATCCAAAGGCTGAAGCGTTCAGACCTTGGATGTTCCAACTGCTGATAATAAAGGATGTCATAGGGGGTCTGTATACCTTGTAATGAGCTGGATGTGTAGGACGGTCTGGGGGTCTGACTGGTTCTGGCATGGTAGACAAGGCTTGTGTTGTCCAGTCACATGAGTATCCTACTAAGGGTTCTGAGCAGGGTCTTTATCTCGTCTAGGTCTCTGCTCTTTATTTCTCGGTGTGAGGCAGGTGGTTTTCTCCATGGTTTTTGCCTTTGGTGGTCTGATTTGGGGTATGGGGCCATGTTTCCAGTTTGTGGTGTAGCACATGATGCTTGAGGTGTTTGGGTTGTTGGTGGCGTTTCCCTGTTGTCTCTGGTTTGGCCTGTGTGGGGTCTAGGACGGGGGGTTCTGTTTAGTACAATGTCCTTGATTTCTTTGACCAGGAGGCTGACCCCTTGCTTGTTGAGGTGTTTGCTGTCGTATAGGTGGCGGTGGTTGATGTTGGGGTGTTGTGCCAGGGTGATGTTTGGCACTGAGCTGATCTTAGCTGCTAGGTCGTTGTTAATGGTCTGGATGGTATCGCTGGCCACATCCTTTCTAGGCAGCAGGGTGGACACTATTATTTTACTGGTCGGGAACTTCTTTTGTGCAGTTTTTGCCAGCTGGGTCAGCTGTTCAGCATTTTGTTGCTGCTGGTCTTGGAGATTGTTTGTACCTGTATGTATGACTAGATTGGTTGGGTTGGTAAAGTGGGGTTCATTGATAACTGCTGTGACTTGTTCAATGGTTGCACAATTAATTTTCTTAACCCTAATTTTGGGGAAAAGTCGCCTCATGTTAAGGTATTTCCCATTAGAGTCTATGATTAGTACGGTATCAGTGTCCCCGCGTTGGGGCTTACGGGCTGCTTGCTGTATGGTTTCCTGCGTGCCTCTTGGTTGTGTTGCTGGGTCTTTGTGCTGGTCTGTGCTAGCGGCTCTGATAGTTGTTGGCTCTGTCTCCATCTGGATTTGTCCGCCGTTGGTTGGTATGGTCACATTTATTTCTGGTGTTGTTGGTCTGTTCCGGATCTCTGATATAGAGTCCTGGATCCTGGCTGCCATTGTGTCTGTGCTCCCCCCTGGGCCCCCGTCCTGGTTCTGGATTTGTCTCTTTAGATCTGTTATCTCCTGTTGTAGCTTGATGTTTTCTTGTTGGAGGGCTTGTACTTTACATTGCATTTCTCCTAGAGCTGCTGTCAATTCACATATCTATCTATCTCCTATCTATCTATCTATCTATCTATCTCCTATCTTTCTATCTATCTCCTATCTTTCTATCTATCTCCTATCTATCTATCTACCTACCTATCTCCTATCTATCTATCTCCTATCTATCTCCTATCTATCTATCTATCTATCTATCTATCTATCTATCTATCTATCTATCTATCTATCTCCTATCTATCTCCTATCTATCTATCTATCTATCTCCTATCTATCTATCTCCTATCTATCTATCTATCTATCTCCTATCTATCTATCTACCTACCTATC
>JAQFWZ010000099.1:698041-793041 GCA_027789725.1 Dendropsophus ebraccatus
GTGCGCAGCCTGTCACATCTCCTCTTCAGCAGGATCTCCTGTCCCTAGCCCGGCATCATTACATGTGCGCAGCCTGTCACATCTCCTCTTCAGCAGGATCTCCTGTCCCTAGCCCGGCATCATTATATGGGCGCCCTGCCTGGGATCGGGAGGTGAATCAGAGCAGCATCTTTCCGGCCCCCACCTCTCCACCCGGCACCCCTCTCTCTCCCTTTACTAGAATCCTCAGCACCCCGCGCTCAGTGTGGGCGCAGCAGGTAGAACTATTGGCAGAATGGTATTACCCAGGCCAGGCAGCAAAGAAGCCGGAGCGGAGCAGAGCATGCGGGGGAGGAGGGAGGGGGGATACCGCAGAGTTGAGGTTGGTTAACCGACGCCAGGGACGGTATCGGTATTTTTATGGTATACCGCCCAGCCCTAATATAGATATATATATATATATATATATATATATACACAGTATTTTCCTGCGTATAAACTACTTTTTAACCCAGGAAAATCCCCTCAAAATCCGGGGTCGTCTTATTGACCAGGTGCTGAATCTGCGGTCGCATATGGTGGAGCTAAAACACAGCAGCATCCCCAATGTATGCGGTGTATGAATGGCAGCACAAGCTGGAGGTATGGTAAAAAAAGAGATCCGGTAGAGTGGCGCTGTCACACCTCTGTCACCCGTCTGGCCCGCCCTACCACTATTCCTTCTCTGCCTCTCACATCTCACTGCTGTCTGATCATTATTTTCTTTTGGTGTGCATTGGAGTAGGGGTACTCTTATAAGTATATCCCAAACTCAATATTTTAACTGGAAAAGTTGGGTGTCGTCTTATACGCCAGAAAATACGGTATATGTGTGTGTGTGTGTGTGTGTGTATATATATATATATATATATATATATATATATATATATATTACACACATTTTGTAGCAGCAACAGGTTGTAGATACAGGATGGAGCTGCAGATCCCCATAATGCAGGAGCGTAGTACAACAGGCTAGAATAGAGAAGCAGGGCTGCTGTCAGAGGTCTGTGTGGTCACATGACAGCAATGAGGAGGGGGGGTGTTCAGCATGGACCAATCAGGAAGTGAGAATCACAGAGCTGTGCAGGAGGACAGAGACAGAAGCTAATCTATACAGCAGTGTGAATGGCTGAGTGAGTGCAGGCACATTATAGCAGTGTATATAGCAGAGTGTGAGTGCAGGCACATTATAGCAGCAGTGTGTATAGCTGAGTGTGAGTGCAGGCACATTATAGCAGCAGTGTGTATAGCTGAGTGTGAGTGCAGGCACATTATAGCAGGAATGGAGGGTATGGGAAACACAAGGGATGACAGAGACTGCTAGAAGGAATGAGCAGGACAGATGTGGGCACAGTATAGCAGCACTATCTGTCCGGGGAGAGAGGGGTTACAGCTATGGAGAGATTACCTCCACAGTCCTGTCCCCTGATGTAAGCCCCAGCCTGAAGTGGATCTGCTATGGTTTGGAGGGTGAGGGAGACTTCCTGGGTCAGAGTACAGGCTGTAGACCCCGCTATGCAGACCATGCCCCTCCCCCACTCCCCTTCCCACCCAGTACAGGGAGCTCTTACACCAAAGCAATGCTCTTACACCAAGTTACTATTTTGAAAAACCGTGAGCTCTTGCGAAACGCTCTTAAACCAAGTTACCGCTGTACGTGTGTGTATACAAACACACACACACACACACACACACACATATATATATATTACAAACACACCTATTCATTATAATTACACACACACATATATATATATATATCATGAGCTGTGACACCAGAGATGGGTGTGGGGGGGTCTCTCTGCTCTGAAATCGCCTTTTCCTTTTCAGCCGGAGAAGCTCGGAGACATCTGCATTTCTCTACGATACGTTCCGACTGCTGGAAAACTAACAGTCTGCATTCTGGAAGCCAAAAACCTGAAGAAGATGGATGTGGGGGGTCTGTCAGGTGAGGTGTACCCCCTGCTTACAGATGTGGGGGGGGGTCTGTCAGGTGAGGTGTACCCCCTGCTTACAGATGTGGGGGGGGGTCTGTCAGGTGAGGTGTACCCCCTGCTTACAGATGGATGTGGGGGGTCTGTCAGGTTGAGGTGTACCCCCTGCTTACAGATGGATGTGGGGGGGGGTCTGTCAGGTGAGGTGTACCCCCTGCTTACAGATGGATGTGGGGGGTGGGGGGGTCTGTCAGGTGAGGTGTACCCCCTGCTTACAGATGGATGTGGGGGGTCTGTCAGGTGAGGTGTACCCCCTGCTTGCAGATGGATGTGGGGGGTCTGTCAGGTGAGGTGTACCCCCTGCTTACAGATGGATGTGGGGGGGGGGGTCTGTCAGGTGAGGTGTTCCCACTGCTTACAGATGTGGGGGGGGGGTCTGTCAGGTGAGGTGTACCCCCTGTTTACAGATGGATGTGGGGGGTCTGTCAGGTGAGGTGTACCCCCTGCTTACAGATGGATGTGGGGGGTCTGTCAGGTGAGGTGTACCCCCTGCTTACAGATGGATGTGGGGGGGGGTCTGTCAGGTGAGGTGTACCCCCTGCTTACAGATGGATGTGGGGGGTCTGTCAGGTGAGGTGTACCCCCTGCTTACAGATGGATGTGGGGGGTCTGTCAGGTGAGGTGTACCCCCTGCTTACAGATGGATGTGGGGGGTCTGTCAGGTGAGGTGTATCCCCTGCTTACAGATGGATGTGGGGGGGGGGTCTGTCAGGTGAGGTGTACCCCCTGCTTACAGATGGATGTGGGGGGGGGTCTGTCAGGTGAGGTGTACCCCCTGCTTACAGATGGATGTGGGGGGGGGGGGTCTGTCAGGTGAGGTGTACCCCCTGCTTACAGATGGATGTGGGGGGTCTGTCAGGTGAGGTGTATCCCCTGCTTACAGATGGATGTGGGGGGGGGGTCTGTCAGGTGAGGTGTACCCCCTGCTTACAGATGGATGTGGGGGGGGGGTCTGTCAGGTGAGGTGTACCCCCTGCTTACAGATGGATGTGGGGGGGGTCCTGTCAGGTGAGGTGTACCCCCTGCTTACAGATGGATGTGGGGGGGTCCTGTCAGGTGAGGTTGTCCCCCTGCTTACAGAGGATGTGGGGGTCTGTCAGGTGAGGTGTACCCCCTGCTTACAGATGGATGTGGGGGGGGGGGTCTGTCAGGTGAGGTGTACCCCCTGCTTACAGATGGATTGTGGGGGGGGGGGTCCTGTCAGGTGAGGTGTACCCCTGCTTACAGATGGATGAGGGAGGGTCTGTCAGGTGAGGTGTATCCCTGCTTACAGATGGATGTGGGGGGGGGTCTGTCAGGTGAGGTGTACCCCTGCTTACAGATGGATGTGGGGGGGGGGTCTGTCAAGGTGAGGTGTACCCCCTGCTTACAGATGGATGTGGGGGGGGTCTGTCAGGTGAGGTGTATCCCTGCTTACAGATGGATGTGGGGGGGGGGTCTGTCAGGTGAGGTGTACCCCCTGCTTACAGATGGAATGTGGGGGGGTCTGTCAGGTGAGGTGTACCCCCTGCTTACAGATGGATGTGGGGGGTCTGTCAGGTGAGGTGTACCCCCTGCTTACAGATGGATTGTGGGGGGGGTCTGTCAGGTGAGGTGTACCCCCTGCTTACAGATGGATGTGGGGGGGGGGTCTGTCAGGTGAGGTGTACCCCCTGCTTACAGATGGATGTGGGGGGTCTGTCAGGTGAGGTGGTACCCCCTGCTTACAGATGGATGTGGGGGGGGTCTGTCATGTGAGGTGTACCCCCCTGCTTACAGATGGATGTGGGGGGTCTGTCAGGTGAGGTGTACTCCCCTGCTTACAGATGGATGTGGGGGGGGGGGGGTCTGTCAGGTGAGGTGTACCCCCTGCTTACAGATGGATGTGGGGGGGGGGGTCTGTCAGGTGAGGTGGTACCCCCCTGCTTACAGATGGATGTGGGGGGGTCCTGTCAGGTGAGGTGTACCCCCTGCTTACAGATGGATGTGGGGGGGGGGGTCTGTCAGGTGAGGTGTACCCCCTGCTTACAGATGGATGTGGGGGGGGGTCTGTCAGGTGAGGTGTACCCCCTGCTTACAGATGGATGTGGGGGGGGGTCTGTCAGGTGAGGTGTACCCCCCTGCTTACAGATGGGATGTGGGGGGGGGGTCTGTCAGGTGAGGTGTACCCCCTGCTTACAGATGGATTGGTGGGGGGGGGTCTGTCAGGTGAGGTGTACCCCCTGCTTACAGATGGATGTGGGGGGTCTGTCAGGTGAGGTGTACCCCCTGCTTACAGATGGATGTGGGGGGGGGGTTCTGTCAGGTGAGGTGTAACCCCCTGCTTACAGATGGATGTGGGGGGGGGTCTGTCAGGTGGGGTGTACCCCCTGCTTACAGATGGATGTGGGGGGGGGGTCTGTCAGGTGAGGTGTACCCCCTGCTTACAGATGGATGTGGGGGGTGGGGGTCTGTCAGGTGAGGTGTACCCCCTGCTTACAGATGGATGTGGGGGGGGGGGGTCTGTCAGGTGAGGTGTACCCCCTGCTTACAGATGGATGTGGGGGGGAGAGTGGGTTCTGTCAGGTGAGGTGTACCCCCTGCTTACAGATGGATGTGGGGGGGGTCTGTCAGGTGATGTGTACCCCCTGCTTACAGATGGATGTGGGGGGGGGTCTGTCAGGTGAGGTGTTACCCCCTGCTACAGATGGATGTGGGGGGGGGTCTGTCAGGTGAGGTGTACCCCCTGCTTACAGATGGATGTGGGGGGGGGGGGTCTGTCAGGTGAGGTGTACCCCCTGCTTACAGATGGATGTGGGGGGGGGGTCTGTCAGGTGAGGTTGTACCCCCTGCTTACAGATGGATGTGGGGGGGGGGTCTGTCAGGTGAGGTGTACCCCCATGCTTACAGATGGATGTGGGGGGGGGTCTGTCAGGTGAGGTGTACCCCCTGCTTACAGATGGATGTGGGTGGGGGGGGGTCTGTCAGGTGAGGTGTACCCCTGCTTACAGATGGATGTGGGGGGGGGGTTCTGTCAGGTGAGGCTGTACCCCCTGCTTACAGATGGATGTGGGGGGTCTGTCAGGTGAGGTGTACCCCCTGCTTACAGATGGATGTGGGGGGTCTGTCAGGTGAGGTGTACCCCCTGCTTACAGATGGATGTGGGGGGTCTGTCAGGTGAGTGTACCCCCCTGCTTACAGATGGATGTGGGGGGTCTGTCAGGTGAGGTGTACCCCCTGCTTACAGATGGATGTGGGGGTCTGTCAGGTGAGGGTACCCCCTGCTTACAGATGGATGTGGGGGGGGGGGGGGTCTGTCAGGTGAAGGTGTACCCCCTGCTTACAGATGGATGTGGGGGGGGTGTCTGTCAGGTGAGGTTGTACCCCCTGCTTACAGATGTGGGGGGGGGGTCTGTCAGGGAGGTGTACCCCCTGCTTACAGATGGATGTGGGGGGGTCTGTCAGGTGAGGTGTACCCCCTGCTTACAGATGGATGTGGGGATCTGTCAGGTGAGTGTACCCCCTGCTTACAGATGGATGTGGGGGAGGGGGGTCTGTCAGGTGAGGTGTACCCCCTGCTTACAGATGGATGTGGGGGGGGGGGGTCTGTCAGGTAGGGGTACCCCCTGCTTACAGATGGATGTGGGGGGGGGGGTCTGTCAGGTGAGGTGTACCCCTGCTTACAGATGGATGTGGGGGGGGGGTCTGTCAGGTGAGGTGTACCCCCTGCTTACAGATGGATGTGGGGGGTCTGTCAGGTGAGGTGTACCCCCTGCTTACAGATGGATGTGGGGGGTCTGTCAGGTGAGGTGTACCCCCTGCTTACAGATGGATGTGGGGGGTCTGTCAGGTGAGGTGTACCCCCTGCTTACAGATGGATGTGGGGGGGGGTCTGTCAGGTGAGGTGTACCCCCTGCTTACAGATGGATGTGGGGGAGGGGGGTCTGTCAGGTGAGGTGTACCCCCTGCTTACAGATGGATGTGGGGGGGGGGTCTGTCAGGTGAGGTGTACCCCCTGCTTACAGATGGATGTGGGGGGGGGGTCTGTCAGGTGAGGTGTACCCCCTGCTTACAGATGGATGTGGGGGGGGGTCTGTCAGGTGAGGTGTACCCCCTGCTTACAGATGTGGGGGGGGGGGGGGGGGTCTGTCAGGTGAGGTGTACCCCCTGCTTACAGATGGATGTGGGGGGTCTGTCAGGTGAGGTGTACCCCTGCTTACAGATGGATGTGGGAGGGGGGTCTGTCAGGTGAGGTGTACCCCCTGCTTACAGATGGATGTGGGGGGGGGTCTGTCAGGTGAGGTGTACCCCCTGCTTACAGATGTGGGGGGGGGGGGTCTGTCAGGTGAGGTGTACCCCTGCTTACAGATGTGGGGGGGGGGGGTCTGTCAGGTGAGGTGTACCCCCTGCTTACAGATGGATGTGGGGGGGGGGGGGTCTGTCAGGTGAGGTGTACCCCCTGCTTACAGATGGATGTGGGGGGGGGGTCTGTCAGGTGAGGTGTACCCCCTGCTTACAGATGGATGTGGGGGGGGGGGGGGGGTCTGTCAGGTGAGGTGTACCCCCTGCTTACAGATGGATGTGGGGGGGGGGGGGTCTGTCAGGTGAGGTGTACCCCCTGCTTACAGATGGATGTGGGGGGTCTGTCAGGTGAGGTGTATCCCCCTGCTTACAGATGGATGTGGGGGGTCTGTCAGGTGAGGTGTACCCCTGCTTACAGATGGATGTGGGGGGGGTCTGTCAGGTGAGGTGTACCCCCTGCTTACAGATGGATGGGTGGGGGTCTGTCAGGTGAGGTGTACCCCCTGCTTACAGATGGATGTGGTGGGGTCTGTCAGGTGAGGTGTACCCCCTGCTTACAGATGGATGTGGGGGGGTCTGTCAGGTGAGGTGTACCCCCTGCTTACAGATGGATGTGGGGGGTCTGTCAGGTGAGGTGTACCCCCTGCTTACAGATGGATGTGGGGGGGGTCTGTCAGGTGAGGTGTACCCCCTGCTTACAGATGGATGTGGGGGTGTGGGGGTCTGTCAGGTGAGGTGTACCCCCTGCTTTACAGATGGATGTGGGGGGTCTGTCAGGTGAGGTGTACCCCCTGCTTACAGATGGATGTGGGGGGGGGTCTGTCAGGTGAGGTGTACCCCCTGCTTACAGATGGATGTGGGGGGGGGGGGGTCTGTCAGGTGAGGTGTACCCCCTGCTTACAGATGTGGGGGGGGGTCTGTCAGGTGAGGTGTACCCCCTGCTTACAGATGGATGTGGGGGGGGTCTGTCAGGTGAGGTGTACCCCCTGCTTACAGATGGATGTGGGGGTCTGTCAGGTGAGGTGTACCCCCTGCTTACAGATGGATGTGGGGGGTCTGTCAGGTGAGGTGTACCCCCTGCTTACAGATGGATGTGGGGGTCTGTCAGGTGAGGTGTACCCCCTGCTTACAGATGGATGTGGGGGGTCTGTCAGGTGAGGTGTACCCCTGCTTACAGATGGATGTGGGGGGGGGGGTCTGTCAGGTGAGGTGTACCCCCTGCTTACAGATGGATGTGGGGGGTCTGTCAGGTGAGGTGTACCCCCTGCTTACAGATGGATGTGGGGGGTCTGTCAGGTGAGGTGTACCCCCTGCTTACAGATGGATGTGGGGGGGGGTCTGTCAGGTGAGGTGTACCCCCTGCTTACAGAAGGATGTGGGGGGGTGGGGGTCTGTCAGGTGAGGTGTACCCCCTGCTTACAGATGGATGTGGGGGGTCTGTCAGGTGAGGTGTACCCCCTGCTTACAGATGGATGTGGGGGGTCTGTCAGGTGAGGTGTACCCCCTGCTTACAGATGGATGTGGGGGGGGGGGTCTGTCAGGTGAGGTGTACCCCCTGCTTACAGAAGGATGTGGGGGGGTGGGGGGTCTGTCAGGTGAGGTGTACCCCCTGCTTACAGATGGATGTGGGGGGTCTGTCAGGTGAGGTGTACCCCCTGCTTACAGATGGATGTGGGGGGGGGGGTCTGTCAGGTGAGGTGTACCCCCTGCTTACAGATGGATGTGGGGGGTCTGTCAGGTGAGGTGTACCCCCCTGCTTACAGATGGATGTGGGGGGGTCTGTCAGGTGAGGTGTACCCCCTGCTTACAGATGGATGTGGGGGGGGTCTGTCAGGTGAGGTGTACCCCCTGCTTACAGATGGATGTGGGGGGGGGGGGTCTGTCAGGTGAGGTGTACCCCCTGCTTACAGATGGATGTGGGGGGTCTGTCAGGTGAGGTGTACCCCCTGCTTACAGATGGATGTGGGGGGGGGGGGGTCTCTCAGGTGAGGTGTACCCCCTGCTTACAGATGGATGTGGGGGGGGGTCTGTCAGGTGAGGTGTACCCCCTGCTTACAGATGGATGTGGGGGGGGGGGTCTGTCAGGTGAGGTGTACCCCCTGCTTACAGATGGATGTGGGGGGGGGGGGGTGTGTCAGGTGAGGGGTACCCCCTGCTTACAGATGGATGTGGGGGGGGGGGGTCTGTCAGGTGAGGTGTACCCCCTGCTTACAGATGGATGTGGGGGGTCTGTCAGGTGAGGTGTACCCCCTGCTTACAGATGTGGGGGGGGGGGGTCTGTCAGGTGAGGTGTACCCCCTGCTTACAGATGTGTGGGGGGGGGGGGGGTCTGTCAGGTGAGGTGTACTCCCTGCTTACAGATGGATGTGGGGGGTCTGTCAGGTGAGGTGTATCCCCCTGCTTACAGATGGATGTGGGGGGTCTGTCAGGTGAGGTGTATCCCCTGCTTACAGATGGATGTGGGGGGGGGTCTGTCAGGTGAGGTGTACCCCCTGCTTACAGATGGATGTGGGGGGGGTCTGTCAGGTGAGGTGTACCCCCTGCTTACAGATGGATGTGGGGGGTCTGTCAGGTGAGGTGTACCCCCTGCTTACAGATGGATGTGGGGGTCTGTCAGGTGAGGTGTACCCCCTGCTTACAGATGGATGTGGGGGGTCTGTCAGGTGAGGTGTACCCCCTGCTTACAGATGGATGTGGGGGTCTGTCAGGTGAGGTGTACCCCCTGCTTACAGATGGATGTGGGGGGTCTGTCAGGTGAGGTGTACCCCCTGTTTACAGATGGATGTGGGGGGTCTGTCAGGTGGAGGTGTACCCCCTGCTTACAGATGGGATGTGGGGGGGGGGGGGGTCTGTCAGGTGAGGTGTACCCCCTGCTTACAGATGGATGTGGGGGGTCTTGTCAGGTGAGGTGTACCCCCTGCTTACAGATGGATGTGGGGGGGGGGGTCTGTCAGGTGAGGTGTACCCCCTGCTTACAGATGGATGTGGGGGGTCTGTCAGGTGAGGTGTATCCCCTGCTTACAGATGGATGTGGGTGGTCTGTCAGGTGAGGTGTATCCCCTGCTTACAGATGGATGTGGGGGGGTCTGTCAGGTGAGGTGTACCCCCTGCTTACAGATGGATGTGGGGGGGGGGGGTCTGTCAGGTGAGGTGTACCCCCTGCTTACAGATGGATGTGGGGGTCTTGTCAGGTGAGGTGTACCCCCTGCTTACAGATGGATGTGGGGGGGGTCTGTCAGGTGAGGTGTACCCCCATGCTTACAGATGGATGTGGGGGGGGTCTGTCAGGTGAGGTGTACCCCCTGCTTACAGATGGATGTGGGGGTCTGTCAGGTGAGGTGTACCCCCTGCTTACAGATGGATGTGGGGGGTCTGTCAGGTGAGGGTGTACCCCCTGCTTACAGATGGATGTGGGGGGTCTGTCAGGTGAGGTGTACCCCCTGCTTACAGATGGATGTGGGGGTCTGTCAGGTGAGGTGTACCCCCTGCTTACAGATGGATGTGGGGGGTCTGTCAGGTGAGGTGTACCCCCTGCTTACAGATGGATGTGGGGGGGGGGTCTGTCAGGTGAGGTGTACCCCCTGCTTACAGATGGATGTGGGGGGGGTCTGTCAGGTGAGGTGTACCCCCTGCTTACAGATGGATGTGGGGGGTCTGTCAGGTGAGGTGTACCCCCTGCTTACAGATGGATGTGGGGGGGTGGGGGTGTCTGTCAGTTGAGGTGTACCCCCTGCTTACAGATGGATGTGGGGGGTCTGTCAGGTGAGGTGTACCCCCTGCTTACAGATGGATGTGGGGGGGGGGTCTGTCAGGTGAGGTGTACCCCCTGCTTACAGATGGATGTGGGGGGGGGGTCTGTCAGGTGAGGTGTACCCCCTGCTTACAGATGGATGTGGGGGGGGTCTGTCAGGTGAGGTGTACCCCCTGCTTACAGATGGATGTGGGGGGTCTGTCAGGTGAGGTGTACCCCCTGCTTACAGATGGATGTGGGGGGGTCTGTCAGGTGAGGTGTACCCCCTGCTTACAGATGGATGTGGGGGGTCTGTCAGGTGAGGTGTACCCCTGCTTACAGATGGATGTGGGGGGTCTGTCAGGTGAGGTGTACCCCCTGCTTACAGATGGATGTGGGGGGGGTCTGTCAGGTGAGGTGTACCCCCTGCTTACAGATGGATGTGGGGGGGGGGGTTCTGTCAGGTGAGGTGTACCCCCTGCTTACAGATGGATGTGGGGGTCTGTCAGGTGAGGTGTACCCCCTGCTTACAGATGGATGTGGGGGGGGGGGGGGGTCTGTCAGGTGAGGTGTACCCCCTGCTTACAGATGGAGGTGGGGGTCTGTCAGGTGAGGTGTACCCCCTGCTTACAGATGGATGTGGGGGGGGGGTCTGTCAGGTGAGGTGTACCCCTGCTTACAGATGGATGTGGGGGGTCTGTCAGGTGAGGTGTACCCCCTGCTTACAGATGGATGTGGGGGGGGGGGGGTCTGTCAGGTGAGGTGTACCCCCTGCTTACAGATGGATGTGGGGGTCTGTCAGGTGAGGTTGTACCCCCTGCTTACAGATGGATGTGGGGGGGGGGGGGTCTGTCAGGTGAGGTGTACCCCCTGCTTACAGATGGATGTGGGGGGGGGGGGTCTGTCAGGTGAGGTGTATCCCCTGCTTACAGATGGATGTGGGGGGGGGGGGGGTCTGTCAGGTGAGGTGTACCCCCTGCTTACAGATGGATGTGGTGGGGGGGGGGTCTGTCAGGTGAGGTGTACCCCCTGCTTACAGATGGATGTGGGGGGGTCTGTCAGGTGAGGTGTACCCCCTGCTTACAGATGGATGTGGGGGTCTGTCAGGTGAGGTGTACCCCTGCTTACAGATGGATGTGGGGGGGGGTCTGTCAGGTGAGGTGTACCCCCTGCTTACAGATGGATGTGGGGGGGGGTCTGTCAGGTGAGGTGTACCCCCTGCTTACAGATGGATGTGGGGGGGGTCTGTCAGGTGAGGTGTATCCCCTGCTTACAGATGGATGTGGGGGGGGGGGGGGTCTGTCAGGTGAGGTGTACCCCCTGCTTACAGATGGATGTGGGGGGTCTGTCAGGTGAGGTGTACCCCCTGCTTACAGATGGATGTGGGGGGGGGGTCTGTCAGGTGAGGTGTACCCCCTGCTTACAGATGGATGTGGGGGGGGGGGGGTCTGTCAGGTGAGGTGTACCCCCTGCTTACAGATGGATGTGGGGGGTCTGTCAGGTGAGGTGTACCCCCTGCTTACAGATGGATGTGGGGGGTCTGTCAGGTGAGGTGTACCCCCTGCTTACAGATGGATGTGGGGGGGGGGTCTGTCAGGTGAGGTGTACCCCCTGCTTACAGATGGATGTGGGGGGGTCTGTCAGGTGAGGTGTACCCCCTGCTTACAGATGGATGTGGGGGGTCTGTCAGGTGAGGTGTACCCCCTGCTTACAGATGGATGTGGGGGGTCTGTCAGGTGAGGTGTACCCCCTGCTTACAGATGGATGTGGGGGGGTCTGTCAGGTGAGGTGTACCCCCTGCTTACAGATGGATGTGGGGGGTCGGTCAGGTGAGGTGTACCCCCTGCTTACAGATGGATGTGGGGGGGGAGGGGGGTCTGTCAGGTGAGGTGTACCCCCTGCTTACAGATGGATGTGGGGGGGGGGGGGTCTTTCAGGTGAGGTGTACCCCCTGCTTAAAGATGGATGTGGGGGGGGGGTCTGTCAGGTGAGGTGTACCCCCTGCTTACAGATGGATGTGGGGGGTCTGTCAGGTGAGGTGTACCCCCTGCTTACAGATGGATGTGGGGGGGGGGGTCTGTCAGGTGAGGTGTACCCCCTGCTTACAGATGGATGTGGGGGAGGGGGGTCTGTCAGGTGAGGTGTACCCCCTGCTTACAGATGGATGTGGGGGGTCTGTCAGGTGAGGTGTACCCCCTGCTTACAGATGGATGTGGGGGGTCTGTCAGGTGAGGTGTACCCCCTGCTTACAGATGGATGTGGGGGGGGTCTGTCAGGTGAGGTGTACCCCCTGCTTACAGATGTGGGGGGGGGGGGGGTCTGTCAGGTGAGGTGTACCCCCTGCTTACAGATGGATGTGGGGGGGGGGGGGGTCTGTCAGGTGAGGTGTACCCCCTGCTTACAGATGGATGTGGGGGGGGGGTCTGTCAGGTGAGGAGTACCCCCTGCTTACAGATGGATGTGGGGTGTCTGTCAGGTGAGGTGTACCCCCTGCTTACAGATGGATGTGGGGGGTCTGTCAGGTGAGGTGTACCCCCTGCTTACAGATGGATGTGGGGGTCTGTCAGGTGAGGTGTACCCCCTGCTTACAGATGGATGTGGGGGGTCTGTCAGGTGAGGTGTACCCCCTGCTTACAGATGGATGTGGGGGAGGGGGGTCTGTCAGGTGAGGTGTACCCCCTGCTTACAGATGGATGTGGGGGGGGGTCTGTCAGGTGAGGTGTACCCCCTGCTTACAGATGGATGTGGGGGGGGGGTCTGTCAGGTGAGGTGTACCCCCTGCTTACAGATGGATGTGGGGGTCTGTCAGGTGAGGTGTACCCCCTGCTTACAGATGGATGTGGGGGGGGGGGGGGTCTGTCAGGTGAGGTGTACCCCCTGCTTACAGATGGATGTGGGGGTCTGTCAGGTGAGGTGTACCCCTGCTTACAGATGGATGTGGGGGGGGGGTCTGTCAGGTGAGGTGTACCCCCTGCTTACAGATGGATGTGGGGGGTCTGTCAGGTGAGGTGTACCCCCTGCTAACAGATGGATGTGGGGGGGGGGGGGTCTGTCAGGTGAGGTGTACCCCCTGCTTACAGATGGATGTGGGGGAGGGGGGGTCTGTCAGGTGAGGTGTACCCCTGCTTACAGATGGATGTGGGGGGTCTGTCAGGTGAGGTGTACCCCCTGCTTACAGATGGATGTGGGGGTCTGTCAGGTGAGGTGTACCCCTGCTTACAGATGGATGTGGGGGGGGGGGTCTGTCAGGTGAGGTGTACCCCCTGCTTACAGATGGATGTGGGGGGGGGGGTCTGTCAGGTGAGGTGTATCCCCTGCTTACAGATGGATGTGGGGGGGGGGGGGGTCTGTCAGGTGAGGGGTACCCCCTGCTTACAGATGGATGTGGGGGGTCTGTCAGGTGAGGTGTACCCCCTGCTTACAGATGGATGTGGGGGGTCTGTCAGGTGAGGTGTACCCCCTGCTTACAGATGGATGTGGGGGGGGGGTCTGTCAGGTGAGGTGTACCCCCTGCTTACAGATGGATGTGGGGGGTCTGTCAGGTGAGGTGTACCCCCTGCTTACAGATGGATGTGGGGGGTCTGTCAGGTGAGGTGTACCCCCTGCTTACAGATGGATGTGGGGGGGGGGGGTCTGTCAGGTGAGGTGTACCCCCTGCTTACAGATGGATGTGGGGGGGGGGGTCTGTCTGGTGAGGTGTACCCCCTGCTTACAGATGGATGTGGGGGGTCTGTCAGGTGAGGTGTACCCCCTGCTTACAGATGGATGTGGGGGTCTGTCAGGTGAGGTGTACCCCCTGCTTACAGATGGATGTGGGGGGGGGGTCTGTCAGGTGAGGTGTACCCCCTGCTTACAGATGGATGTGGGGGGGGGGGGTCTGTCAGGTGAGGTGTACCCCCTGCTTACAGATGGATGTGGGGGGGGGGGTCTGTCAGGTGAGGTGTATCCCCTGCTTACAGATGGATGTGGGGGGGGGGGGGTCTGTCAGGTGAGGTGTACCCCCTGCTTACAGATGGATGTGGGGGTCTGTCAGGTGAGGTGTACCCCCTGCTTACAGATGGATGTGGGGGGGGGGGGGGTCTGTCAGGTGAGGTGTACCCCCTGCTTACAGATGGATGTGGGGGGTCTGTCAGTTGAGGTGTACCCCCTGCTTACAGATGGATGTGGGGGGTCTGTCAGGTGAGGTGTACCCCCTGCTTACAGATGGATGTGGGGGGGGGGGGTGTGTCAGGTGAGGTGTACCCCCTGCTTACAGATGGATGTGGGGGGGTCTGTCAGGTGAGGTGTACCCCCTGCTTACAGATGGATGTGGGGGGTCTGTCAGGTGAGGTGTACCCCCTGCTTACAGATGGATGTGGGGGGTCTGTCAGGTGAGGTGTACCCCCTGCTTACAGATGGATGTGGGGGGTCTGTCAGGTGAGGTGTACCCCCTGCTTACAGATGGATGTGGGGGGTCGGTCAGGTGAGGTGTACCCCCTGCTTACAGATGGATGTGGGGGGTCTGTCAGGTGAGGTGTACCCCCTGCTTACAGATGGATGTGGGGGGTCTGTCAGTTGAGGTGTACCCCCTGCTTACAGATGGATGTGGGGGGGGAGGGGGGTCTGTCAGGTGAGGTGTACCCCTGCTTACAGATGGATGTGGGGGGGGGGGGTCTTTCAGGTGAGGTGTACCCCCTGCTTACAGATGGATGTGGGGGGGGGGGTCTGTCAGGTGAGGTGTACCCCCTGCTTACAGATGGATGTGGGGGAGGGGGGTCTGTCAGGTGAGGTGTACCCCCTGCTTACAGATGGATGTGGGGGGGGGGGGTCTGTCAGGTGAGGTGTACCCCCTGCTTACAGATGGATGTGGGGGGTCTGTCAGGTGAGGTGTACCCCCTGCTTACAGATGGATGTGGGGGGTCTGTCAGGTGAGGTGTACTCTGTAATCCTAGGGGATATACTCCATGTACTCTGTAATCCTAGGGGATATATACTCCATGTACTCTGTAATCCTAGGGGATATATACTCCATGTACTCTGTAATCCTAGGGGATATACTCCATGTACTCTGTAATCCTAGGGGATATACTCCATGTACTCTGTAATCCTAATGGATATACTCCATGTACTCTGTAATCCTAAGGGATATACTCCATATACTCTGTAATCCTAGGGGATATACCCCATATACTCTGTAATCCTAAGGGATATACTCCATGTACTCTGTAATCCTAGGGGATATACTCCATGTACTCTGTAATCCTAGGGGATATACTCCATGTACTCTGTAATCCTAATAGATATACTCCATGTACTCTGTAATCCTAGGGGATATATACTCCATGTACTCTGTAATCCTAAGGGATATACTCCATGTACTCTGTAATCCTAGGGGATATACTCCATGTACTCTGTAATCCTAGGGGATATACTCCATATACTCTGTAATCCTAGGGGATATACTCCATGTACTCTGTAATCCTAGGGGATATATACTCCATGTACTCTGTAATCCTAGGGGATATATACTCCATGTACTCTGTAATCCTAGGGGATATATACTCCATGTACTCTGTAATCCTAGGGGATATACTCCATGTACTCTGTAATCCTAGGGGATATACTCCATATACTCTGTAATCCTAAGGGATATACTCCATATACTCTGTAATCCTAGGGGATATATACTCCATGTACTCTGTAATCCTAGGGGATATATACTCCATATACTCTGTAATCCTAGGGGATATATACTCCATGTACTCTGTAATCCTAGGGGATATACTCCATGTACTCTGTAATCCTAGGGGATATACTCCATGTACTCTGTAATCCTAGGGGATATACTCCATGTACTCTGTAATCCTAGGGGATATATACTCCATATACTCTGTAATCCTAGGGGATATACTCCATGTACTCTGTAATCCTAGGGGATATACTCCATGTACTCTGTAATCCTAGGGGATATACTCCATGTACTCTGTGATCCTAGGGGATATACTCCATGTACTCTGTAATCCTAGGGGATATACTCCATGTACTCTGTAATCCTAGGGGATATACTCCATGTACTCTGTAATCCTAGGGGATATACTCCATGTACTCTGTAATCCTAGGGGATATACTCCATGTACTCTGTAATCCTAGGGGATATACTCCATATACTCTGTAATCCTAAGGGATATACTCCATATACTCTGTAATCCTAAGGGATATACTCCATGTACTCTGTAATCCTAATAGATATACTCCATGTACTCTGTAATCCTAGGGGATATACTCCATGTACTCTGTAATCCTAAGGGATATACTCCATGTACTCTGTAATCCTAAGGGATATACTCCATGTACTCTGTAATCCTAGGGGATATATACTCCATGTACTCTGTAATCCTAATAGATATACTCCATGTACTCTGTAATCCTAGGGGATATATACTCCATGTACTCTGTAATCCTAGGGGATATATACTCCATGTACTCTGTAATCCTAGGGGATATACTCCATGTACTCTGTAATCCTAGGGGATATACTCCATGTACTCTGTAATCCTAGGGGATATACTCCATATACTCTGTAATCCTAGGGGATATACTCCATGTACTCTGTAATCCTAGGGGATATACTCCATATACTCTGTAATCCTAGGGGATATACTCCATGTACTCTGTAATCCTAGGGGATATACTCCATATACTCTGTAATCCTAGGGGATATACTCCATGTACTCTGTAATCCTAATAGATATACTCCATGTACTCTGTAATCCTAATAGATATACTCCATGTACTCTGTAATCCTAGGGGATATACTCCATGTACTCTGTAATCCTAGGGGATATACTCCATATACTCTGTAATCCTAAGGGATATACTCCATATACTCTGTAATCCTAGGGGATATACTCCATGTACTCTGTAATCCTAGGGGATATATACTCCATGTACTCTGTAATCCTAGGGGATATATACTCCATGTACTCTGTAATCCTAATAGATATACTCCATGTACTCTGTAATCCTAGGGGATATACTCCATGTACTCTGTAATCCTAGGGGATATATACTCCATGTACTCTGTAATCCTAGGGGATATATACTCCATGTACTCTGTAATCCTAGGGGATATACTCCATGTACTCTGTAATCCTAGGGGATATACTCCATGTACTCTGTAATCCTAGGGGATATACTCCATGTACTCTGTAATCCTAGGGGATATACTCCATATACTCTGTAATCCTAGGGGATATACTCCATATACTCTGTAATCCTAGGGGATATACTCCATGTACTCTGTAATCCTAAGGGATATATACTCCATGTACTCTGTAATCCTAGGGGATATACTCCATGTACTCTGTAATCCTAGGGGATATACTCCATGTACTCTGTAATCCTAGGGGATATACTCCATATACTCTGTAATCCTAAGGGATATACTCCATGTACTCTGTAATCCTAGGGGATATACTCCATGTACTCTGTAGTCCTAGGGGATATACTCCATGTACTCTGTAATCCTAGGGGATATACTCCATGTACTCTGTAATCCTAGGGGATATACTCCATATACTCTGTAATCCTAAGGGATATACTCCATATACTCTGTAATCCTAAGGGATATACTCCATGTACTCTGTAATCCTAATAGATATACTCCATGTACTCTGTAATCCTAATAGATATACTCCATGTACTCTGTAATCCTAATAGATATACTCCATGTACTCTGTAATCCTAGGGGATATACTCCATGTACTCTGTAATCCTAGGGGATATACTCCATGTACTCTGTAATCCTAGGGGATATACTCCATGTACTCTGTAATCCTAAGGGATATACTCCATGTACTCTGTAATCCTAATAGATATACTCCATGTACTCTGTAATCCTAATAGATATACTCCATGTACTCTGTAATCCTAGGGGATATACTCCATATACTCTGTAATCCTAGGGGATATACCCCATGTACTCTGTAATCCTAATAGATATACTCCATGTACTCTGTAATCCTAGGGGATATACTCCATGTACTCTGTAATCCTAGGGGATATACTCCATGTACTCTGTAATCCTAGGGGATATACTCCATGTACTCTGTAATCCTAGGGGATATACTCCATATACTCTGTAATCCTAGGGGATATACTCCATGTACTCTGTAATCCTAGGGGATATACTCCATGTACTCTGTAATCCTAGGGGATATACTCCATGTACTCTGTAATCCTAGGGGATATACTCCATGTACTCTGTAATCCTAATAGATATACTCCATGTACTCTGTAATCCTAGAGGATATATACTCCATGTACTCTGTAATCCTAATAGATATACTCCATGTACTCTCTAATCCTAGGGGATATACTCCATGTACTCTGTAATCCTAGGGGATATACTCCATGTACTCTGTAATCCTAATAGATATACTCCATGTACTCTGTAATCCTAGGGGATATATACTCCATGTACTCTGTAATCCTAAGGGATATACTCCATGTACTCTGTAATCCTAGGGGATATATACTCCATGTACTCTGTAATCCTAGGGGATATACTCCATGTACTCTGTAATCCTAGGGGATATATACTCCATGTACTCTGTAATCCTAGGGGATATATACTCCATGTACTCTGTAATCCTAGGGGATATATACTCCATGTACTCTGTAATCCTAGGGGATATATACTCCATGTACTCTGTAATCCTAGGGGATATACTCCATATACTCTGTAATCCTAGGGGATATACTCCATATACTCTGTAATCCTAGGGGATATACTCCATATACTCTGTAATCCTAATAGATATACTCCATGTACTCTGTAATCCTAGGGGATATACTCCATGTACTGTGTAATCCTAGGGGATATACTCCATGTACTCTGTAATCCTAAG
Source organism: Dendropsophus ebraccatus (assembly GCA_027789725.1). NCBI lineage: Eukaryota > Metazoa > Chordata > Amphibia > Anura > Hylidae > Dendropsophus > Dendropsophus ebraccatus. The sequence goes on from JAQFWZ010000099.1 coordinate 716,935, forward strand.
GGATATACTCCATGTACTCTGTAATCCTAGGGGATATACTCCATGTACTCTGTAATCCTAGGGGATATACTCCATGTACTCTGTAATCCTAGGGGATATATACTCCATGTACTCTGTAATCCTAAAGGATATACTCCATGTACTCTGTAATCCTAGGGGATATACTCCATGTACTCTGTAATCCTAGGGGATATACTCCATATACTCTGTAATCCTAGGGGATATACTCCATATACTCTGTAATCCTAGGGGATATACCCCATATACTCTGTAATCCTAGGGGATATATACTCCATGTACTCTGTAATCCTAGGATATACCTCCAGGTACTTCTGTAATCCTAGGGGGATATATACTCCATATACTCTGTAATCCTAGGGGATATACTCCATATACTCTGTAATCCTAGGGGATATACTCCATGTACTCTGTAATCCTAGGGGATATATACTCCATGTACTCCTGTAATCCTAGGGGATATACTCTCATGTACTCTGTAATCCTAGGGGATATACTCCATATACTCTGTAATCCTAGGGGATATACTCCATATACTCTGTAATCCTAGGGGATATACTCCATATACTCTGTAATCCTAGGGGATATACTCCATATACTCTGTAATCCTAATAGATATACTCCATGTACTCTGTAATCCTAGGTGATATACTCCATGTACTCTGTAATCCTAAGGGATATATACTCCATGTACTCTGTAATCCTAGGGGATATACTCCATGTACTCTGTAATCCTAGGGGATATACTCCATGTACTCTGTAATCCTAGGGGATATACTCCATGTACTCTGTAATCCTAAGGGATATATACTCCATGTACTCTGTAATCCTAAGGGATATATACTCCATGTACTCTGTAATCCTAGGGGATATACTCCATGTACTCTGTAATCCTAGGGGATATATACTCCATGTACTCTGTAATCCTAGGGGATATACTCCATGTACTCTGTAATCCTAGGGGATATACTCCATGTACTCTGTAATCCTAGGGGATATACTTCATGTACTCTGTAATCCTAATAGATATACTCCATGTACTCTGTAATCCTAGGGGATATACTCCATGTACTCTGTAATCCTAGGGGATATATACTCCATGTACTCTGTAATCCTAGGGGATATACTCCATGTACTCTGTAATCCTAGGGGATATATACTCCATGTACTCTGTAATCCTAGGGGATATACTCCATGTACTCTGTAATCCTAGGGGATATACTCCATGTACTCTGTAATCCTAGGGGATATACTCCATGTACTCTGTAATCCTAGAGGATATACTCCATGTACTCTGTAGTCCTAGGGGATATACTCCATGTACTCTGTAATCCTAGGGGATATACTCCATGTACTCTGTAATCCTAGGGGATATATACTCCATGTACTCTGTAATCCTAGGGGATATACTCCATGTACTCTGTAATCCTAGGGGATATACTCCATGTACTCTGTAATCCTAATAGATATACTCCATGTACTCTGTAATCCTAGGGGATATACTCCATGTACTCTGTAATCCTAGGGGATATACTCCATGTACTCTGTAATCCTAGAGGATATATACTTCATGTACTCTGTAATCCTAGGGGATATATACTCCATGTACTCTGTAATCCTAGGGGATATATACTCCATGTACTCTGTAATCCTAGGGGATATATACTCCATGTACTCTGTAATCCTAATAGATATACTCCATGTACTCTCTAATCCTAGGGGATATACTCCATGTACTCTGTAATCCTAGGGGATATACTCCATGTACTCTGTAATCCTAATAGATATACTCCATGTACTCTGTAATCCTAGGGGATATATACTCCATGTACTCTGTAATCCTAGGGGATATACTCCATGTACTCTGTAATCCTAGGGGATATACTCCATATACTCTGTAATCCTAGGGGATATACTCCATGTACTCTGTAATCCTAGGGGATATACTCCATGTTCTCTGTAATCCTAGGGGATATACTCCATGTACTCTGTAATCCTAGGGGATATACTCCATATACTCTGTAATCCTAGGGGATATACTCCATATACTCTGTAATCCTAGGGGATATACTCCATATACTCTGTAATCCTAATAGATATACTCCATGTACTCTGTAATCCTAGGGGATATACTCCATGTACTCTGTAATCCTAGGGGATATACTCCATGTACTCTGTAATCCTAGGGGATATACTCCATGTACTCTGTAATCCTAATAGATATACTCCATATACTCTGTAATCCTAGGGGATATACTCCATATACTCTGTAATCCTAGGGGATATACTCCATGTACTCTGTAATCCTAGGGGATATATACTCCATGTACTCTGTAATCCTAAAGGATATACTCCATGTACTCTGTAATCCTAGGGGATATACTCCATGTACTCTGTAATCCTAGGGGATATACTCCATATACTCTGTAATCCTAGGGGATATACTCCATATACTCTGTAATCCTAGGGGATATACTCCATGTACTCTGTAATCCTAGGGGATATACTCCATGTACTCTGTAATCCTAGGGGATATACTCCATGTACTCTGTAATCCTAGGGGATATACTCCATATACTCTGTAATCCTAGGGGATATACTCCATATACTCTGTAATCCTAGGGGATATACTCCATGTACTCTGTAATCCTAGGGGATATATACTCCATGTACTCTGTAATCCTAGGGGATATACTCCATGTACTCTGTAATCCTAGGGGATATACTCCATATACTCTGTAATCCTAGGGGATATACTCCATATACTCTGTAATCCTAGGGGATATACTCCATATACTCTGTAATCCTAGGGGATATACTCCATATACTCTGTAATCCTAAAGGATATACTCCATGTACTCTGTAATCCTAATAGATATACTCCATGTACTCTGTAATCCTAATAGATATACTCCATGTACTCTGTAATCCTAGGGGATATACTCCATGTACTCTGTAATCCTAATAGAGATATACTCCATGTACTCTGTAATCCTAGGGGATATACTCCATGTACTCTGTAATCCTAGGGGATATACTCCATGTACTCTGTAATCCTAGGGGATATATACTCCATGTACTCTGTAATCCTAGGGGATATACTCCATGTACTCTGTAATCCTAATAGATATACTCCATGTACTCTGTAATCCTAGGGGATATATACTCCATGTACTCTGTAATCCTAGGGGATATACTCCATGTACTCTGTAATCCTAGGGGATATACTTCATGTACTCTGTAATCCTAATAGATATACTCCATGTACTCTGTAATCCTAGGGGATATATACTCCATGTACTCTGTAATCCTAGGGGATATACTCCATGTACTCTGTAATCCTAGGGGATATACTCCATGTACTCTGTAATCCTAATAGATATACTCCATGTACTCTGTAATCCTAAGGGATATACTCCATGTACTCTGTAATCCTAGGGGATATACTCCATGTACTCTGTAATCCTAGGGGATATACCCCATGTACTCTGTAATCCTAATAGATATACTCCATGTACTCTGTAATCCTAAGGGATATACTCCATGTACTCTGTAATCCTAGGGGATATACTCCATGTACTCTGTAATCCTAGGGGATATACTCCATGTACTCTGTAATCCTAATAGGTATACTCCATGTACTCTGTAATCCTAGGGGATATATACTCCATGTACTCTGTAATCCTAGGGGATATACTCCATGTACTCTGTAATCCTAGGGGATATACTCCATGTACTCTGTAATCCTAGGGGATATACTCCATGTACTCTGTAATCCTAGGGGATATACTCCATATACTCTGTAATCCTAGGGGATATACTCCATGTACTCTGTAATCCTAGGGGATATACTCCATATACTCTGTAATCCTAGGGGATATACTCCATGTACTCTGTAATCCTAGGGGATATACTCCAGGGAACGGGTAATCCTAAAGGAAAAAGCTTTTTGACCCTGTTTCTCTTGTTGATTCTTACAGATCCTTATGTAAAGATTCACCTCATGCAGAACGGAAAACGACTCAAAAAGAAGAAAACGACGGTGAAGAAGAAGACCCTGAACCCGTACTTCAACGAGTCCTTTAGTTTTGAAATTCCATTTGAACAAATTCAGGTATAATCACCTATAACACTAAATCCACTCGAACCTCAATCATTTCTGCTAGGTTTGTGACAAATTCAACAGGCCTTAAAGGGGAACTCATTAGCTTCATAAAAAAATAACCTTCCAGACAAGGTTCTTCTCTATGTTCCCCCCTTTTCATGTTGTTGTACAGTAGTCCCGCTCCTCCTCTGCCGACTCCTGCCTGCACTACTATCAGACTACAATTCCCAGTAGTCTTTGCAGTGTGTACTCAGAACATTGTGTTTCTCCGCTCGCCTCTCCCAGACATACCCAGCCTCTCTTCTGGCTGCACGTCAATAGTGGGGGTGGGGGACGCTATTATTAGGGGGACAGACAGGTGCTGGGGGACGCTATTATTAGGGGGACAGACAGGTGCTGGGGGACGCTATTATTAGGGGGACAGACAGGTGCTGGTGGTGGGGGACGCTATTATTAGGGGGACAGACAGGTGCTGGGGGACGCTATTATTAGGGGGACAGACAGGTGGTGGTGGTGGGGGACGCTATTATTAGGGGGACAGACAGGTGGTGGGGGACGCTATTAGGGGGACAGACAGGTGCTGGGGGACGCTATTATTAGGGGGACAGACAGGTGGTGGGGGATGCTATTATTAGGGGGACAGACAGGTGCTGGAGGTGGGGGGACGCTATTATTAGGGGGACAGACAGGTGCTGGTGGTGGGGGACGCTATTATTAGGGGGACAGACAGGTGGTGGGGGACGCTATTATTAGGGGGACAGACAGGTGGTGGAGGTGGGGGACGCTATTATTAGGGGGACAGACAGGTGCTGGTGGTGGGGGACGCTATTATTAGGGGGACAGACAGGTGGTGGAGGTGGGGGACGCTATTATTAGGGGGACAGACAGGTGGTGGAGGTGGGAGACGCTATTATTAGGGGGACAGACAGGTGGTGGTGGTGGGGGACGCTATTATTAGGGGGACAGACAGGTGGTGGGGGACGCTATTATTAGGGGGACAGACAGGTGCTGGTGGTGGGGGACGCTATTATTAGGGGGACAGACAGGTGGTGGGGGACGCTATTATTAGGGGGACAGACAGGTGGTGGTGGTGTGGGACGCTATTAGGGGGACAGACAGGTGGTGGGGGACGCTATTATTAGGGGGACAGACAGGTGGGGGTGGTGGGGGACGCTATTATTAGGGGGACAGACAGGTGGTGGGGGACGCTATTATTAGGGGGACAGACAGGTGGTGGGGGACGCTATTATTAGGGGGACAGACAGGTGCTGGAGGTGGGGGACGCTATTATTAGGGGGACAGACAGGTGCTGGTGGTGTGGGACGCTATTATTAGGGGGACAGACAGGTGGTGGTGGTGGGGGACTCTATTATTAGGGGGACAGACAGGTGCTGGTGGTGGAGGACGCTATTATTAGGGGGACAGACAGGTGGTGGAGGTGGGGGACGCTATTATTAGGGGGACAGACAGGTGCTGGTGGTGGGGGACGCTATTAGGGGGACAGACAGGTGCTGGTGGTGGAGGACGCTATTATTAGGGGGACAGACAGGTGGTGGAGGTGGGGGACGCTATTATTAGGGGGACAGACAGGTGGTGGTGGTGGGGGACGCTATTATTAGGGGGACAGACAGGTGCTGGAGGTGGGGGACGCTATTATTAGGGGGACAGACAGGTGGTGGGGGACGCTATTATTAGGGGGACAGACAGGTGGTGGTGGTGGGGGACGCTATTATTAGGGGGACAGACAGCTGGAGGTGGTGGGGGACGCTATTATTAGGGGGACAGACAGGTGGTGGAGGTGGGGGACGCTATTATTAGGGGGACAGACAGGTGCTGGAGGTGGGGGACGCTATTATTAGGGGGACAGACAGGTGGTGGGGGACGCTATTATTAGGGGGACAGACAGGTGGTGGGGGACGCTATTATTAGGGGGACAGACAGGTGCTGGTGGTGGGGGACGCTATTATTAGGGGGACAGACAGGTGGTGGTGGTGGGGGACGCTATTATTAGGGGGACAGACAGGTGCTGGTGGTGTGGGACGCTATTATTAGGGGGACAGACAGGTGCTGGAGGTGGGGGACGCTATTATTAGGGGGACAGACAGGTGCTGGTGGTGGGGTACGCTATTATTAGGGGGACAGGACAGGTGGTGGTGGTGGGGGACGCTATTATTAGGGGGACAGACAGGTGCTGGTGGTGGGGGACGCTATTATTAGGGGGACAGACAGGTGGTGGGGGACGCTATTATTAGGGGGACAGACAGGTGGTGGAGGTGGGGGACGCTATTATTAGGGGGACAGACAGGTGGTGGAGGTGGGGGACGCTATTAGGGGGACAGACAGGTGCTGGTGGTGGGGGACGCTATTATTAGGGGGACAGACAGGTGCTGGTGGTGGGGGACGCTATTATTAGGGGGACAGACAGGTGCTGGTGGTGGGGGACGCTATTATTAGGGGGACAGACAGGTGCTGGAGGTGGGGGACGCTATTATTAGGGGGACAGACAGGTGGTGGGGGACGCTATTATTAGGGGGACAGACAGGTGGTGGAGGACGCTATTATTAGGGGGACAGACAGGTGGTGGGGGACGCTATTATTAGGGGGACAGACAGGTGGTGGTGGTGGGGGACGCTATTATTAGGGGGACAGACAGGTGCTGGTGGTGGGGGACGCTATTATTAGGGGGACAGACAGGTGCTGGAGGTGGTGGGGGACGCTATTATTAGGGGGACAGACAGGTGCTGGTGGTGGGGGACGCTATTATTAGGGGGACAGACAGGTGCTGGTGGTGGGGGACGCTATTATTAGGGGGACAGACAGGTGGTGGGGGTGGTGGGGGACGCTATTATTAGGGGGACAGGCAGGTGGTGGGGGACGCTATTAGGGGGACAGACAGGTGGTGGGGGACGCTATTATTAGGGGGACAGACAGGTGGTGGGGGACGCTATTATTAGGGGGACAGACAGGTGGTGGGGGACGCTATTATTAGGGGGACAGACAGGTGGTGGAGGTGGGGGACGCTATTATTAGGGGGACAGACAGGTGCTGGAGGTGGGGGACGCTATTATTAGGAGGACAGACAGGTGGTGGGGGACGCTATTATTAGGGGGACAGACAGGTGCTGGAGGTGGTGGGGGACGCTATTATTAGGGGGACAGACAAGTGGTGGGGGACGCTATTAGGGGGACAGACAGGTGCTGGAGGTGGTGGGGGACGCTATTATTAGGGGGACAGACAGCTGGAAGTGGTGGGGGACGCTATTATTAGGGGGACAGACAGGTGGTGGGGGACGCTATTATTAGGGGGACAGACAGGTGGTGGTGGTGGGGGACGCTATTATTAGGGGGACAGACAGGTGCTGGTGGTGGGGGACGCTATTATTAGGGGGACAGACAGGTGCTGGTGGTGGGGGACGCTATTATTAGGGGGACAGACAGGTGGTGGGGGACGCTATTATTAGGGGGACAGACAGGTGGTGGGGGACGCTATTATTAGGGGGACAGACAGGTGCTGGTGGTGGGGGACGCTATTATTAGGGGGACAGACAGGTGGTGGGGGACGCTATTATTAGGGGGACAGACAGGTGCTGGTGGTGGGGGACGCTATTATTAGGGGGACAGACAGGTGGTGGGGGACGCTATTATTAGGGGGACAGACAGGTGGTGGGGGACGCTATTATTAGGGGGACAGACAGGTGCTGGTGGTGGGGGACGCTATTATTAGGGGGACAGACAGGTGGTGGGGGACGCTATTATTAGGGGGACAGACAGGTGGTGGGGGACGCTATTATTAGGGGACAGACAGATGCTGGTGGTGGGGGACGCTATTAGGGGGACAGACAGGTGGTGGGGGACGCTATTATTTGGGGTACAGACAGGTGGTGGGGGACGCTATTAGGGGGACAGACAGGTGGTGGGGGACGCTATTAGGGGGACAGACAGGTGGTGGGGGACGCTATTATTAGGGGGACAGACAGGTTGTGGAGGTGGGGGACGCTATTATTAGGGGGACAGACAGGTGGTGGAGGTGGGGGACGCTATTATTAGGGGGACAGACAGGTGCTGGAGGTGGTGGGGGACGCTATTATTAGGGGGACAGACAGGTGGTGGGGGACGCTATTATTAGGGGGACAGACAGGTGCTGGTGGTGGGGGACGCTATTAGGGGGACAGACAGGTGGTGGGGGACGCTATTATTAGGGGGACAGACAGGTGCTGGTGGTGGGGGACGCTATTATTAGGGGGACAGACAGGTGGTGGGGGACGCTATTATTAGGGGGACAGACAGGTGCTGGTGGTGGGGGACGCTATTATTAGGGGGACAGACAGGTGGAGGTGGTGGGGGACGCTATTATTAGGGGGACAGACAGGTGGTGGAGGTGGGGGACGCTATTATTAGGGGGACAGACAGGTGCTGGAGGTGGTGGGGGACGCTATTATTAGGGGGACAGACAGGTGGTGGAGGTGGGGGACGCTATTATTAGGGGGACAGACAGGTGGTGGGGGACGCTATTATTAGGGGGACAGACAGGTGGTGGAGGTGGGGGACGCTATTATTAGGGGGACAGACAGGTGGTGGAGGTGGGGGACGCTATTATTAGGGGGACAGACAGGTGGTGGAGGTGGTGGGGGACGCTATTATTAGGGGGACAGACAGGTGGTGGGGGACGCTATTATTAGGGGGACAGACAGGTGGTGGTGGTGGGGGACGCTATTAGGGGGACAGACAGGTGCTGGAGGTGGGGGACGCTATTATTAGGGGGACAGACAGGTGCTGGTGGTGGGGGACGCTATTAGGGGGACAGACAGGTGCTGGAGGTGGGGGACGCTATTATTAGGGGGAAAGACAGGTGGTGGTGGTGGGGGACGCTATTATTAGGGGGACAGACAGGTGCTGGTGGTGGGGGACGCTATTATTAGGGGGACAGACAGGTGCTGGTGGTGGGGGACGCTATTATTAGGGGGACAGACAGGTGGTGGGGGACGCTATTATTAGGGGGACAGACAGGTGCTGGTGGTGGGGGACGCTATTATTAGGGGGACAGACAGGTGCTGGTGGTGGGGGACGCTATTATTAGGGGGACAGACAGGTGGTGGGGGACACTATTATTAGGGGGACAGACAGGTGCTGGAGGTGGGGGACGCTATTATTAGGGGGACAGACAGGTGGTGGGGGACGCTATTATTAGGGGGACAGACAGGTGGTGGTGGTGGGGGACGCTATTATTAGGGGGACAGACAGGTGGTGGTGGTGGGGGACGCTATTATTAGGGGGACAGACAGGTGGTGGAGGTGGGGGACGCTATTATTAGGGGGACAGACAGGTGGTGGTGGTGGGGGACGCTATTATTAGGGGGACAGACAGGTGCTGGAGGTGGGGGACGCTATTATTAGGGGGACAGACAGGTGGTGGTGGTGGGGGATGCTATTATTAGGGGGACAGACAGGTGGTGGTGGTGGGGGACGCTATTATTAGGGGGACAGACAGGTGGTGGGGGACGCTATTATTAGGGGGACAGACAGGTGCTGGAGGTGGGGGACGCTATTATTAGGGGGACAGACAGGTGGTGGGGGATGCTATTATTAGGGGGACAGACAGGTGGTGGTGGTGGAGGACGCTATTATTAGGGGGACAGACAGGTGCTGGTGGTGGTGGGGGACGCTATTATTAGGGGGACAGACAGGTGGTGGGGGACGCTATTATTAGGGGGACAGACAGGTGGAGGTGGTGGGGGACGCTATTATTAGAGGGACAGACAGGTGCTGGTGGTGGGGGACGCTATTATTAGGGGGACAGACAGGTGGTGGGGGACGCTATTATTAGGGGGACAGACAGGTGGTGGGGGACGCTATTATTAGGGGGACAGACAGGTGCTGGTGGTGGGGGACGCTATTATTAGGGGGACAGACAGGTGGTGGAGGTGGTGGGGGACGCTATTATTAGGGGGACAGACAGGTGCTGGTGGTGGGGGACGCTATTATTAGGGGGACAGACAGGTGCTGGTGGTGGGGGACGCTATTATTAGGGGGACAGACAGGTGCTGGTGGTGGGGGACGCTATTATTAGGGGGACAGACAGGTGGTGGGGGACGCTATTATTAGGGGGACAGACAGGTGGTGGGGGACGCTATTATTTGGGGGACAGACAGGTGCTGGTGGTGGGGGACGCTATTATTAGGGGGACAGACAGGTGCTGGTGGTGGGGGACGCTATTATTAGGGGGACAGACAGGTGGTGGTGGTGGGGGACGCTATTAGGGGGACAGACAGGTGGTGGAGGTGGGGGACACTATTATTAGGGGGACAGACAGGTGCTGGTGGTGGGGGACGCTATTATTAGGGGGACAGACAGGTGGTGGAGGTGGGGGACGCTATTATTAGGGGGACAGACAGGTGCTGGTGGTGGGGGACGCTATTATTAGGGGGACAGACAGGTGGTGGGGGACGCTATTATTAGGGGGACAGACAGGTGCTGGTGGTGGGGGACGCTATTATTAGGGGGACAGACAGGTGGAGGTGGTGGGGGACGCTATTATTAGGGGGACAGACAGGTGGTGGTGGTGGGGGACGCTATTATTAGGGGGACAGACAGGTGGTGGGGGACGCTATTATTAGGGGGACAGACAGGTGGTGGGGGACGCTATCATTAGGGGGACAGACAGGTGCTGGTGGTGGGGGACGCTATTATTAGGGGGACAGACAGGTGCTGGTGGTGGGGGACGCTATTATTAGGGGGACAGACAGGTGCTGGAGGTGGGGGACGCTATTATTAGGGGGACAGACAGGTGGTGGGGGACGCTATTATTAGGGGGACAGACAGGTGCTGGAGGTGGGGGACGCTATTATTAGGGGGACAGACAGGTGCTGGAGGTGGTGGGGGACGCTATTATTAGGGGGACAGACAGGTGCTGGTGGTGGGGGACGCTATTATTAGGGGGACAGACAGGTGCTGGAGGTGGGGGACGCTATTATTAGGGGGAGAGACAGGTGCTGGTGGTGGGGGACGCTATTATTAGGGGGACAGACAGGTGCTGGTGGTGGAGGACGCTATTATTAGGGGGACAGACAGGTGCTGGTGGTGGGGGACGCTATTAGAGGGACAGACAGGTGCTGGTGGTGGGGGACGCTATTATTAGGGGGACAGACAGGTGCTGGTGGTGGGGGACGCTATTATTAGGGGGACAGACAGGTGCTGGTGGTGGGGGACGCTATTATTAGGGGGACAGACAGGTGCTGGTGGTGGGGGACGCTATTATTAGGGGGACAGACAGGTGCTGGTGGTGGGGGACGCTATTATTAGGGGGACAGACAGGTGCTGGTGGTGGGGGACGCTATTATTAGGGGGACAGACAGCTGGAGGTGGTGGGGGACGCTATTATTAGGGGGACAGACAGGTGGTGGTGGTGGGGGACGCTATTATTAGGGGGACAGACAGGTGGTGGTGGTGGGGACGCTATTATTAGGGGGACAGACAGGTGGTGGTGGGGGACGCTATTAGGGGGACAGACAGGTGATGGAGGTGGGGGACGCTATTATTAGGGGGACAGATAGGTGATGGGGGACGCTATTATTAGGGGGACAGACAGGTGGTGGGGGACGCTATTATTAGGGGGACAGACAGGTGGGGGTGGTGGGGGACGCTATTAGGGGGACAGACAGGTGGTGGGGGACGCTATTATTAGGGGGACAGACAGGTGGTGGGGGACGCTATTATTAGGGGGACAGACAGGTGGTGGGGGACGCTATTATTAGGGGGACAGACAGGTGCTGGAGGTGGTGGGGGACGCTATTAGGGGGACAGACAGGTGGTGGGGGACGCTATTATTAGGGGGACAGACAGGTGGTGGGGGACGCTATTATTAGGGGGACAGACAGGTGGTGGGGGACGCTATTATTAGGGGGACAGACAGGTGGTGGTGGTGGGGGACGCTATTAGGGGGACAGACAGGTGGTGGGGGACGCTATTATTAGGGGGACAGACAGGTGCTGGTGGTGGGGGACGCTATTATTAGGGGGACAGACAGGTGCTGGTGGTGGGGGACGCTATTATTAGGGGGACAGACAGGTGGTGGGGGACGCTATTATTAGGGGGACAGACAGGTGCTGGTGGTGGGGGACGCTATTAGGGGGACAGACAGGTGGTGGTGGTGGGGGACGCTATTATTAGGGGGACAGACAGCTGGAGGTGGGGGACGCTATTATTAGGGGGACAGACAGGTGGTGGTGGTGGGGGACGCTATTATTAGGGGGACAGACAGGTGGTGGGGGACGCTATAATTAGGGGGACAGACAGGTGGTGGGGGACGCTATTATTAGGGGGACAGACAGGTGCTGGTGGTGGGGGACGCTATTATTAGGGGGACAGACAGGTGGTGGAGGTGGGGGACGCTATTATTAGGGGGACAGACAGGTGGTGGGGGACGCTATTATTAGGGGGACAGACAGGTGCTGGTGGTGGGGGACGCTATTAGGGGGACAGACAGGTGCTGGTGGTGGGGGACGCTATTAGGGGGACAGACAGGTGCTGGTGGTGGGGGACGCTATTATTAGGGGGACAGACAGGTGGTGGGGGACCCTATTATTAGGGGGACAGACAGGTGCTGGTGGTGGGGGACGCTATTAGGGGGACAGACAGGTGGTGGGGGACGCTATTATTAGGGGGACAGACAGGTGCTGGTGGTGGGGGACGCTATTATTAGGGGGACAGACAGGTGGTGGGGGACGCTATTATTAGGGGGACAGACAGGTGGTGGGGGACGCTATTATTAGGGGGACAGACAGGTGCTGGAGGTGGGGGACGCTATTATTAGGGGGACAGACAGGTGCTGGTGGTGGGGGACGCTATTATTAGGGGGACAGACAGGTGCTGGTGGTGGGGGACTCTATTATTAGGGGGACAGACAGGTGGTGGTGGTGGGGGACGCTATTATTAGGGGGACAGACAGGTGGTGGTGGGGGACGCTATTATTAGGGGGACAGACAGGTGATGGAGGTGGTGGGGGACGCTATTATTAGGGGGACAGACAGGTGCTGGTGGTGGGGGACGCTATTATTAGGGGGACAGACAGGTGCTGGTGGTGGGGGACGCTATTATTAGGGGGACAGACAGGTGCTGGTGGTGGGGGACGCTATTATTAGGGGGACAGACAGGTGCTGGTGGTGGGGGACGCTATTATTAGGGGGACAGACAGGTGCTGGTGGTGGGGGACGCTATTATTAGGGGGACAGACAGCTGGAGGTGGTGGGGGACGCTATTATTAGGGGGACAGACAGGTGGTGGTGGTGGGGGACGCTATTATTAGGGGGACAGACAGGTGGTGGTGGTGGGGGACGCTATTATTAGGGGGACAGACAGGTGGTGGTGGGGGACGCTATTAGGGGGACAGACAGGTGATGGAGGTGGGGGACGCTATTATTAGGGGGACAGATAGGTGATGGGGGACGCTATTATTAGGGGGACAGACAGGTGGTGGGGGACGCTATTATTAGGGGGACAGACAGGTGGGGGTGGTGGGGGGCGCTATTAGGGGGACAGACAGGTGGTGGGGGACGCTATTATTAGGGGGACAGACAGGTGGTGGGGGACGCTATTATTAGGGGGACAGACAGGTGGTGGGGGACGCTATTATTAGGGGGACAGACAGGTGCTGGAGGTGGTGGGGGACGCTATTAGGGGGACAGACAGGTGGTGGGGGACGCTATTATTAGGGGGACAGACAGGTGGTGGGGGACGCTATTATTAGGGGGACAGACAGGTGGTGGGGGACGCTATTATTAGGGGGACAGACAGGTGGTGGTGGTGGGGGACGCTATTAGGGGGACAGACAGGTGGTGGGGGACGCTATTATTAGGGGGACAGACAGGTGCTGGTGGTGGGGGACGCTATTATTAGGGGGACAGACAGGTGCTGGTGGTGGGGGACGCTATTATTAGGGGGACAGACAGGTGGTGGGGGACGCTATTATTAGGGGGACAGACAGGTGCTGGTGGTGGGGGACGCTATTAGGGGGACAGACAGGTGGTGGTGGTGGGGGACGCTATTATTAGGGGGACAGACAGCTGGAGGTGGGGGACGCTATTATTAGGGGGACAGACAGGTGGTGGTGGTGGGGGACGCTATTATTAGGGGGACAGACAGGTGGTGGGGGACGCTATAATTAGGGGGACAGACAGGTGGTGGGGGACGCTATTATTAGGGGGACAGACAGGTGCTGGTGGTGGGGGACGCTATTATTAGGGGGACAGACAGGTGGTGGAGGTGGGGGACGCTATTATTAGGGGGACAGACAGGTGGTGGGGGACGCTATTATTAGGGGGACAGACAGGTGCTGGTGGTGGGGGACGCTATTAGGGGGACAGACAGGTGCTGGTGGTGGGGGACGCTATTAGGGGGACAGACAGGTGCTGGTGGTGGGGGACGCTATTATTAGGGGGACAGACAGGTGGTGGTGGGGGACGCTATTATTAGGGGGACAGACAGGTGATGGAGGTGGGGGACGCTATTATTAGGGGGACAGACAGGTGCTGGAGGTGGGGGACGCTATTATTAGGGGGACAGATAGGTGATGGGGGACGCTATTATTAGGGGGACAGACAGGTGGTGGGGGACGCTATTATTAGGGGGACAGACAGCTGGAAGTGGTGGGGGACGCTATTATTAGGGGGACAGACAGGTGGTGGTGGTGGGGGACGCTATTATTAGGGGGACAGACAGGTGGTGGTGGTGGGGGACGCTATTATTAGGGGGACAGACAGGTGCTGGTGGTGGGGGACGCTATTATTAGGGGGACAGACAGGTGGTGGGGGACGCTATTATTAGGGGGACAGACAGGTGCTGGTGGTGGGGGACGCTATTATTAGGGGGACAGACAGGTGGTGGGGGTGGGGGACGCTATTATTAGGGGGACAGACAGGTGGTGGAGGACGCTATTATTAGGGGGACAGACAGGTGCTGGTGGTGGGGGACGCTATTATTAGGGGGACAGACAGGTGCTGGTGGTGGGGGACGCTATTATTAGGGGGACAGACAGGTGGTGGGGGACGCTATTATTAGGGGGACAGACAGGTGCTGGTGGTGGGGGACGCTATTATTAGGGGGACAGACAGGTGGTGGGGGACGCTATTATTAGGGGGACAGACAGGTGCTGGTGGTGGGGGACGCTATTATTAGGGGGACAGACAGGTGCTGGTGGTGGGGGACGCTATTATTAGGGGGACAGACAGGTGGTGGGGGACGCTATTATTAGGGGGACAGACAGGTGCTGGTGGTGGAGGACGCTATTATTAGGGGGACAGACAGGTGGTGGGGGACGCTATTAGGGGGACAGACAGGTGCTGGTGGTGGGGGACGCTATTATTAGGGGGACAGACAGGTGGTGGGGGACGCTATTATTAGGGGGACAGACAGGTGGTGGTGGTGGGGGACGCTATTATTAGGGGGACAGACAGGTGGTGGAGGTGGGGGACGCTATTAGGGGGACAGACAGGTGCTGGAGGTGGGGGACGCTATTATTAGGGGGACAGACAGGTGGTGGTGGTGGGGGATGCTATTATTAGGGGGACAGACAGGTGGTGGTGGGGGACGCTATTATTAGGGGGACAGACAGGTGCTGGTGGTGGGGGACGCTATTATTAGGGGGACAGACAGGTGGTGGGGGACGCTATTATTAGGGGGACAGACAGGTGGTGGGGGACGCTATTATTAGGGGGACAGACAGGTGCTGGTGGTGGGGGACGCTATTATTAGGGGGACAGACAGGTGCTGGTGGTGGGGGACGCTATTATTAGGGGGACAGACAGGTGGTGGAGGTGGTGGGGGACGCTATTATTAGGGGGACAGACAGGTGCTGGTGGTGGGGGACGCTATTATTAGGAGGACAGACAGGTGCTGGTGGTGGGGGACGCTATTATTAGGGGGACAGACAGGTGCTGGTGGTGGGGGACGTTATTATTAGGGGGACAGACAGGTGGTGGTGGTGGGGGACGCTATTAGGGGGACAGACAGGTGGTGGTGGTGGGGGACGCTATTATTAGGGGGACAGACAGGTGGTGGAGGTGGGGGACGCTATTATTAGGGGGACAGACAGGTGCTGGTGGTGGGGGACGCTATTATTAGGGGGACAGACAGGTGCTGGTGGTGGGGGACGCTATTATTAGGGGGACAGACAGGTGGTGGGGGACGCTATTATTAGGGGGACAGACAGGTGGTGGTGGTGGGGGACGCTATTATTAGGGGGACAGACAGGTGGTGGGGGACGCTATTATTAGGGGGACAGACAGGTGGTGGGGGACGCTATTATTAGGGGGACAGACAGGTGGTGGAGGTGGGGGACGCTATTATTAGGGGGACAGACAGGTGGTGGGGGACGCTATTATTAGGGGGACAGACAGGTGCTGGAGGTGGTGGGGGACGCTATTAATAGGGGGACAGACAGGTGGTGGGGGACGCTATTATTAGGGGGACAGACAGGTGGTGGGGGATGCTATTATTAGGGGGACAGACAGGTGCTGGTGGTGGGGGACGCTATTATTAGGGGGACAGACAGGTGGTGGTGGTGGGGGACGCTATTATTAGGGGAACAGACAGGTGCTGGTGGTGGTGGACGCTATTAGGGGGACAGACAGGTGCTGGTGGTGGGGGACGCTATTATTAGGGGGACAGACAGGTGGTGGGGGACGCTATTATTAGGGGGACAGACAGGTGGTGGGGGACGCTATTATTAGGGGGACAGACAGGTAATGGAGGTGGGGGACGCTATTATTAGGGGGACAGACAGGTGCTGGTGGTGGGGGACGCTATTATTAGGGGGACAGACAGGTGCTGGAGGTGGGGGACGCTATTATTAGGGGGACAGACAGGTGGTGGGGGACGCTATTATTAGGGGGACAGACAGGTGGTGGGGGACGCTATTATTAGGGGGACAGACAGGTGCTGGAGGTGGGGGACGCTATTATTAGGGGGACAGACAGGTGGTGGTGGTGGGGGACGCTATTATTAGGGGGACAGACAGGTGCTGGTGGTGGGGGACGCTATTATTAGGGGGACAGACAGGTGCTGGAGGTGGTGGGGGACGCTATTATTAGGGGACAGACAGGTGGTGGGGGACGCTATTATTAGGGGGACAGACAGGTGGTGGGGGACGCTATTATTAGGGGGACAGACAGGTGCTGGTGGTGGGGGACGCTATTATTAGGGGGACAGACAGGTGCTGGTGGTGGGGGACGCTATTATTAGGGGGACAGACAGGTGCTGGAGGTGGGGGACGCTATTATTAGGGGGACAGACAGGTGGTGGTGGTGGGGGACGCTATTATTAGGGGGACAGACAGGTGCTGGAGGTGGGGGACGCTATTATTAGGGGGACAGACAGGTGGTGGTGGTGGGGGACGCTATTATTAGGGGGACAGACAGGTGGTGGGGGACGCTATTATTAGGGGGACAGACAGGTGGTGGGGGACGCTATTATTAGGGGGACAGACAGGTGCTGGAGGTGGGGGACGCTATTATTAGGGGGACAGACAGGTGGTGGTGGTGGGGGACGCTATTATTAGGGGGACAGACAGGTGGTGGGGGACGCTATAATTAGGGGGACAGACAGGTGCTGGTGGTGGGGGACGCTATTATTAGGGGGACAGACAGGTGCTGGTGGTGGGGGACGCTATTATTAGGGGGACAGACAGGTGCTGGTGGTGGGGGACGCTATTATTAGGGGGACAGACAGGTGGTGGGGGACGCTATTATTAGGGGGACAGACAGCTGGTGGTGGGGGACGCTATTATTAGGGGGACAGACAGGTGCTGGTGGTGGGGGATGCTATTATTAGGGGGACAGACAGGTGCTGGTGGTGGGGGACGCTATTAGGGGGACAGACAGGTGGTGGGGGACGCTATTATTAGGGGGACAGACAGGTGCTGGTGGTGGGGGACGCTATTATTAGGGGGAGAGACAGGTGGTGGAGGACGCTATTATTAGGGGGACAGACAGGTGCTGGTGGTGGGGGACGCTATTATTAGGGGGACAGACAGGTGCTGGTGGTGGGGGACGCTATTATTAGGGGGACAGACAGGTGGTGGGGGACGCTATTATTAGGGGGACAGACAGCTGGTGGTGGGGGACGCTATTATTAGGGGGACAGACAGGTGCTGGTGGTGGGGGATGCTATTATTAGGGGGACAGACAGGTGCTGGTGGTGGGGGACGCTATTAGGGGGACAGACAGGTGGTGGGGGACGCTATTATTAGGGGGACAGACAGGTGCTGGTGGTGGGGGACGCTATTATTAGGGGGACAGACAGGTGGTGGGGAACGCTATTATTAGGGGGACAGACAGGTGCTGGTGGTGGGGGACGCTATTATTAGGGGGACAGACAGGTGGTGGTGGTGGGGGACGCTATTATTAGGGGGACAGACAGGTGCTGGGGGACGCTATTATTAGGGGGACAGACAGGTGGTGGGGGACGCTATTATTAGGGGGACAGACAGGTGGTGGGGGACGCTATTATTAGGGGGACAGACAGGTGCTGGTGGTGGGGGACGCTATTATTAGGGGGACAGACAGGTGGTGGTGGTGGGGGACGCTATTAGGGGGACAGACAGGTGCTGGTGGTGGGGGACGCTATTATTAGGGGGACAGACAGGTGCTGGTGGTGGGGGACGCTATTATTAGGGGGACAGACAGGTGGTGGGGGACGCTATTATTAGGGGGACAGACAGGTGCTGGAGGTGGTGGGGGACGCTATTATTAGGGGGACAGACAGGTGCTGGTGGTGGGGGACGCTATTATTAGGGGGACAGACAGGTGCTGGTGGTGGGGGACGCTATTATTTGGGGTACAGACAGGTGGTGGGGGACGCTATTATTAGGGGGACAGACAGGTGGTGGTGGTGGGGGATACTATTAGGGGGACAGACAGGTGATGGTGGTGGGGGACGCTATTATTAGGGGGACAGACAGGTGGTGGGGGACGCTATTATTAGGGGGACAGACAGGTGGTGGTGGTGGGGGACGCTATTATTAGGGGGACAGACAGGTGGTGGGGGACGCTATTAGGGGGACAGACAGGTGATGGAGGTGGGGGACGCTATTATTAGGGGGACAGACAGGTGCTGGTGGTGGGGGACGCTATTATTAGGGGGACAGACAGGTGCTGGTGGACGCTATTATTAGGGGGACAGACAGGTGCTGGTGGTGGGGGACGCTATTAGGGGGACAGACAGGTGCTGGGGGACGCTATTATTAGGGGGACAGACAGGTGGTGGTGGTGGGGGACGCTATTATTTGGGGTACAGACAGGTGGTGGGGGACGCTATTATTTGGGGGACAGGTGGTGGAGGACGCTATTATTAGGGGGACAGACAGGTGGTGGGGGATGCTATTAGGGGGACAGACAGGTGCTGGTGGTGGGGGACGCTATTATTAGGGGGACAGACAGGTGGTGGTGGTGGGGGATGTTATTATTAGGGGGACAGACAGGTGCTGGTGGTGGGGGACGCTATTATTAGGGGGACAGACAGGTGCTGGAGGTGGTGGGGGACTCTATTATTAGGGGGACAGACAGGTGGTGGGGGACGCTATTATTAGGGGGACAGACAGGTGCTGGTGGTGGGGGACGCTATTATTAGGGGGACAGACAGGTGGTGGGGGACGCTATTATTAGGGGGACAGACAGGTGGTGGTGGTGGGGGACGCTATTATTAGGGGGACAGACAGGTGGTGGGGGACGCTATTATTAGGGGGACAGACAAGTGCAGGTGGTGGGGGACGCTATTATTAGGGGGACAGACAGGTGCTGGTGGTGGGGGACGCTATTAGGGGGACAGACAGGTGCTGGAGGTGGGGGACGCTATTAGGGGGACAGACAGGTGCTGGTGGTGGGGGACGCTATTATTAGGGGGACAGACAGGTGGTGGGGGACGCTATTATTAGGGGGACAGACAGGTGCTGGTGGTGGAGGACGCTATTATTAGGGGGACAGACAGGTGCTGGTGGTGGGGGACGCTATTATTAGGGGGACAGACAGGTGCTGGTGGTGGGGGACGCTATTAGGGGGACAGACAGGTGCTGGAGGTGGGGGACGCTATTAGGGGGACAGACAGGTGCTGGTGGTGGGGGACGCTATTATTAGGGGACAGACAGGTGCTGGTGGTGGACACTATTATTAGGGGGACAGACAGGTGGTGGGGGACGCTATTATTAGGGGGACAGACAGGTGGGGGTGGTGGGGGGCGCTATTAGGGGGACAGACAGGTGGTGGGGGACGCTATTATTAGGGGGACAGACAGGTGGTGGGGGACGCTATTAGGGGGACAGACAGGTGGTGGGGGACGCTATTATTAGGGGGACAGACAGGTGCTGGTGGTGGGGCACTCTATTATTAGGGGGACAGACAGGTGCTGGAGGTGGTGGGGGATGCTATTATTAGGGGGACAGACAGGTGCTGGTGGTGGGGGACGCTATTATTAGGGGGACAGACAGGTGCTGGTGGTGGGGGACGCTATTATTAGGGGGACAGACAGGTGCTGGTGGTGGGGGACGCTATTATTAGGGGGACAGACAGGTGGTGGTGGTGGGGGACGCTATTATTAGGGGGACAGACAGGTGGTGGGGGACGCTATTAGGGGGACAGACAGGTGGTGGGGGACGCTATTAGGGGGACAGACAGGTGCTGGTGGTGGGAGACGCTATTAGGGGGACAGACAGGTGGTGGGGGACGCTATTATTAGGGGGACAGACAGGTGGTGGGGGACGCTATTATTAGGGGGACAGACAGGTGCTGGTGGTGGGGGACGCTATTATTAGGGGACAGACAGGTGCTGGTGGTGGGGGACGCTATTATTAGGGGGACAGACAGGTGCTGGTGGTGGGGGACGCTATTATTAGGGGGACAGACAGGTGCTGGTGGTGGGGGACGCTATTATTAGGGGGACAGACAGGTGGTGGCGGACGCTATTATTAGGGGGACAGACAGGTGGTGGTGGTGGGGGACGCTATTATTAGAGGGACAGACAGGTGCTGGTGGTGGGGGACGCTATTATTAGGGGGACAGACAGGTGCTGGTGGTGGGGGACGCTATTATTAGGGGGACAGACAGGTGGTGGGGGACGCTATTATTAGGGGGACAGACAGGTGCTGGAGGTGGTGGGGGACGCTATTATTAGGGGGACAGACAGGTGCTGGTGGTGGGGGACGCTATTATTAGGGGGACAGACAGGTGCTGGTGGTGGGGGACGCTATTATTAGGGGGACAGACAGGTGGTGGGGGACGCTATTATTAGGGGGACAGACAGGTGGTGGGGGACGCTATTATTAGGGGGACAGACAGCTGGAGGTGGGGGACGCTATTATTAGGGGGACAGACAGGTGGTGGTGGTGGGGGACGCTATTATTAGGGGGACAGACAGGTGGTGGTGGTGGGGGACGCTATTATTAGGGGGACAGACAGGTGGTGGAGGTGGGGGACACTATTATTAGGGGGACAGACAGGTGGTGGTGGTGGGGGACGCTATTATTAGGGGGACAGACAGGTGCTGGTGGTGGGGGACGCTATTATTAGGGGGACAGACAGGTGGTGGGGGACGTTATTATTAGGGGGACAGACAGGTGGTGGGGGACGCTATTATTAGGGGGACAGACAGGTGCTGGAGGTGGGGGACGCTATTAGGGGGACAGACAGGTGCTGGTGGTGGGGGACGCTATTATTAGGGGGACAGACAGGTGCTGGTGGTGGGGGACGCTATTATTAGGGGGACAGACAGGTGCTGGTGGTGTGGGACGCTATTATTAGGGGGACAGACAGGTGCTGGTGGTGGGGGACGCTATTATTAGGGGGACAGACAGGTGGTGGGGGACGCTAATATTAGGGGGACAGACAGGTGCTGGTGGTGGGGGACGCTATTATTAGGGGGACAGACAGGTGCTGGTGGTGGGGGACGCTATTATTAGGGGGACAGACAGGTGGTGGGGGACGCTATTATTAGGGGGACAGACAGGTGGTGGGGGACGCTATTATTAGGGGGACAGACAGGTGGTGGTGGTGGGGGACGCTATTATTAGGGGGACAGACAGGTGCTGGTGGTGGGGGACGCTATTATTAGGGGGACAGACAGGTGCTGGTGGTGGAGGACGCTATTATTAGGGGGACAGACAGGTGGTGGGGGACGCTATTAGGGGGACAGACAGGTGCTGGAGGTGGTGGGGGACGCTATTATTAGGGGGACAGACAGGTGGTGGTGGTGGGGGACGCTATTATTAGGGGGACAGACAGGTGCTGGTGGTGGGGGACGCTATTATTAGGGGGACAGACAGGTGCTGGTGGTGGGGGACGCTATTATTAGGGGGACAGACAGGTGCTGGAGGTGGGGGACGCTATTATTAGGGGGACAGACAGGTGGTGGGGGACGCTATTATTAGGGGGACAGACAGGTGCTGGTGGTGGGGGACGCTATTATTAAGGGGACAGACAGGTGCTGGAGGTGAGGGACGCTATTAGGGGGACAGACAGGTGGTGGGGGACGCTATTATTAGGGGGACAGACAGGTGCTGGTGGTGGGGGACGCTATTATTAGGGGGACAGACAGGTGGTGGTGGTGGGGGACGCTATTATTAGGGGGACAGACAGGTGCTGGAGGTGGGGGACGCTATTATTAGGGGGACAGACAGGTGCTGGTGGTGGGGGACGCTATTATTAGGGGGACAGACAGGTGGTGGGGGACGCTATTATTAGGGGGGCAGACAGGTGGTGGGGGACGCTATTAGGGGGACAGACAGGTGCTGTGGTGGGGGACGCTATTATTAGGGGGACAGACAGGTGGTGGGGGACGCTATTATTAGGGGGACAGACAGGTGCTGGTGGTGGGGGACGCTATTATTAGGGGGACAGACAGGTGGTGGTGGTGGGGGACACTATTATTAGGGGGACAGACAGGTGCTGGAGGTGGGGGACGCTATTATTAGGGGGACAGACAGGTGCTGGTGGTGGGGGACGCTATTATTAGGGGGACAGACAGGTGCTGGTGGTGGGGGACGCTATTATTAGGGGGACAGACAGGTGGTGGGGGTGGGGGACGCTATTATTAGGGGGACAGACAGGTGGTGGTGGTGGGGGACGCTATTATTAGGGGGACAGACAGGTGCTGGTGGTGGGGGACGCTATTATTAGGGGGACAGACAGGTGGTGGTGGACGCTATTATTAGGGGGACAGACAGGTGCTGGAGGTGGTGGGGGACGCTATTAGGGGGACAGACAGGTGGTGGGGGACGCTATTATTAGGGGGACAGACAGGTGCTGGAGGTGGGGGACGCTATTATTAGGGGAACAGACAGGTGGTGGGGGACGCTATTATTAGGGGGACAGACAGGTGGTGGGGGACGCTATTATTAGGGGGACAGACAGGTGCTGGTGGTGGGGGACGCTATTATTAGGGGGACAGACAGGTGCTGGTGGTGGGGGACGCTATTAGGGGGACAGACAGGTGGTGGGGGACGTTATTATTAGGGGGACAGACAGGTGCTGGAGGTGGTGGGGGACGCTATTATTAGGGGGACAGACAGGTGCTGGTGGTGGGGGACGCTATTATTAGGGGGACAGACAGGTGGTGGAGGTGGGGGACGCTATTATTAGGGGGACAGACAGGTGGTGGGGGAAGCTATTAGGGGGACAGACAGGTGCTGGTGGTGGGGGACGCTATTATTAGGGGGACAGACAGGTGCTGGAGGTGGGGGACGCTATTATTAGGGGGACAGACAGGTGCTGGAGGTGGGGGACGCTATTATTAGGGGGACGCTATTATTAGGGGGACAGACAGGTGGTGGGGGTGGGGGACGCTATTATTAGGGGGACAGACAGGTGGTGGGGGACGCTATTATTAGGGGGACAGACAGGTGCTGGAGGTGGGGGACGCTATTATTAGGGGGACAGACAGGTGGTGGGGGATGCTATTATTAGGGGGACAGACAGGTGGTGGAGGTGGGGGACGCTATTATTAGGGGGACAGACAGGTGGTGGGGGAAGCTATTAGGGGGACAGACAGGTGCTGGTGGTGGGGGACGCTATTATTAGGGGGACAGACAGGTGCTGGAGGTGGGGGACGCTATTATTAGGGGGACAGACAGGTGGTGGTGGTGGGGGACGCTATTATTAGGGGGACGCTATTATTAGGGGGACAGACAGGTGGTGGGGGTGGGGGACGCTATTATTAGGGGGACAGACAGGTGGTGGGGGACGCTATTATTAGGGGGACAGACAGGTGGTGGGGGACGCTATTATTAGGGGGACAGACAGGTGCTGGTGGTGGGGGACGCTATTATTAGGGGGACAGACAGGTGCTGGTGGTGTGGGACGCTATTATTAGGGGGACAGACAGGTGGTGGGGGACGCTATTATTAGGGGGACAGACAGGTGCTGGTGGTGGGGGACGCTATTATTAGGGGGACAGACAGGTGCTGGTGGTGGGGGACGCTATTATTAGGGGGACAGGCAGGTGGTGGGGGACCCTATTATTAGGGGGACAGACAGGTGGTGGTGGTGGGGGACGCTATTATTAGGGGGACAGACAGGTGGTGGGGGACGCTATTATTAGGGGGACAGACAGGTGGTGGGGGACGCTATTAGGGGGACAGACAGGTGCTGGTGGTGGGGGACGCTATTATTAGGGGGACAGACAGGTGCTGGAGGTGGGGGACGCTATTATTAGGGGGACAGACAGGTGCTGGAGGTGGGGGACGCTATTATTAGGGGGACAGACAGGTGGTGGTGGTGGGGGACGCTATTATTAGGGGGACGCTATTATTAGGGGGACAGACAGGTGGTGGGGGACGCTATTATTAGGGGGACAGACAGGTGGTGGAGGTGGGGGACGCTATTATTAGGGGGACAGACAGGTGGTGGGGGACGCTAATATTAGGGGGACAGACAGGTGCTGGTGGTGGGGGACGCTATTATTAGGGGGACAGACAGGTGCTGGTGGTGGGGGACGCTTTTAGGGGGACAGTCAGGTGGTGGGGGACGCTATTATTAGGGGGACAGACAGGTGCTGGTGGTGGGGGACGCTATTATTAGGGGGACAGACAGGTGCTGGTGGTGGGGGACGCTATTATTAGGGGGACAGACAGGTGCTGGTGGTGGGGGACGTTATTATTAGGGGGACAGACAGGTGGTGGTGGTGGGGGACGCTATTATTAGGGGGACAGACAGGTGGTGGGGGACGCTATTATTAGGGGGACAGACAGGTGCTGGAGGTGGGGGACGCTAATATTAGGGGGACAGACAGGTGGTGGGGGACGCTATTATTAGGGGGACAGACAGGTGGTGGGGGACGCTATTAGGGGGACAGACAGGTGGTGGGGGACGCTATTATTAGGGGGACAGACAGGTGCTGGTGGTGGGGGACGCTATTATTAGGGGGACAGACAGGTGGTGGGGGACGCTATTATTAGGGGGACAGACAGGTGCTGGTGGTGGGGGACGCTATTATTAGGGGGACAGACAGGTGCTGGTGGTGGGGGACGCTATTATTAGGGGGACAGACAGGTGCTGGTGGTGGGGGACGCTATTAGGGGGACAGACAGGTGGTGGGGGACGCTATTATTAGGGGGACAGACAGGTGGTGGGGGACGCTATTATTAGGGGGACAGACAGGTGGTGGGGGACGCTATTAGGGGGACAGACAGGTGCTGGTGGTGGGGGACGCTATTATTAGGGGGACAGACAGGTGCTGGTGGTGGGGGACGCTATTATTAGGGGGACAGACAGGTGGTGGGGGACGTTATTATTAGGGGGACAGACAGGTGGTGGTGGTGGGGGACGCTATTAGGGGGACAGACAGGTGGTGGTGGTGGGGGACGCTATTATTAGGGGGACAGACAGGTGCTGGTGGTGGGGGACGCTATTATTAGGGGGACAGACAGGTGCTGGTGGTGGGGGACGCTATTATTAGGGGGACAGACAGGTGGTGGGGGACGCTATTATTAGGGGGACAGACAGGTGCTGGTGGTGGGGGACGCTATTATTAGGGGGACAGACAGGTGGTGGTGGTGGGGGACGCTATTATTAGGGGGACAGACAGGTGCTGGTGGTGGGGGACGCTGTTATTAGGGGGACAGACAGGTGCTGGTGGTGGGGGACGCTATTATTAGGGGG
The DNA here is from genome assembly GCA_027789725.1 of Dendropsophus ebraccatus. Classification (NCBI taxonomy): domain Eukaryota; kingdom Metazoa; phylum Chordata; class Amphibia; order Anura; family Hylidae; genus Dendropsophus; species Dendropsophus ebraccatus. The sequence goes on from JAQFWZ010000099.1 coordinate 743,189, forward strand.
ACAGACAGGTGGTGGGGGACGCTATTAGGGGGACAGACAGGTGGTGGGGGTGGGGGACGCTATTATTAGGGGGACAGACAGGTGGTGGTGGTGGGGGACGCTATTATTAGGGGGACAGACAGGTGGTGGGGGACGCTATTATTAGGGGGACAGACAGGTGGTGGGGGACGCTATTATTAGGGGGACAGACAGGTGCTGGTGGTGGGGGACGTTATTATTAGGGGGACAGACAGGTGGTGGGGGACGCTATTATTAGGGGGACAGACAGGTGGTGGGGGACGCTATTATTAGGGGGACAGAAAGGTGCTGGTGGTGGGGGACGCTATTATTAGGGGGACAGACAGGTGCTGGTGGTGGGGGACGCTATTATTAGGGGGACAGACAGGTGGTGGGGGACGCTATTATTAGGGGGACAGACAGGTGCTGGTGGTGGGGGACGCTATTATTAGGGGGACAGACAGGTGCTGGTGGTGGGGGACGCTATTATTAGGGGGACAGACAGGTGCTGGTGGTGGGGGACGCTATTATTTGGGGTACAGACAGGTGGTGGGGGATGCTATAATTAGGGGGACAGACAGGTGCTAGTGGTGGGGGACACTATTATTAGGGGGACAGACAGGTGGTGGGGGACGCTATTATTAGGGGGACAGACAGGTGGTGGTGGTGGGGGACGCTATTATTAGGGGGACAGACAGGTGCTGGTGGTGGGGGACGCTATTATTAGGGGGACAGACAGGTGCTGGTGGTGGGGGACGCTATTATTAGGGGGACAGACAGGTGGTGGGGGACGCTATTATTAGGGGGACAGGTGGTGGGGGACGCTATTATTAGGGGGACAGACAGGTGGTGGGGGATGCTATTAGGGGGACAGACAGGTGCTGGTGGTGGGGGACGCTATTATTAGGGGGACAGACAGGTGGTGGTGGTGGGGGACGCTATTATTAGGGGGACAGACAGGTGCTGGTGGTGGGGGACGCTATTATTAGGGGACAGACAGGTGGTGGGGGACGCTATTATTAGGGGGACAGACAGGTGCTGGTGGTGGGGGACGCTATTATTAGGGGGACAGACAGGTGGTGGAGGTGGGGGACGCTATTATTAGGGGGACAGACAGGTGGTGGAGGTGGGGGACGCTATTATTAGGGGGACAGACAGGTGCTGGTGGTGGGGGACGCTATTAGGGGGACAGACAGGTGGTGGGGGACGCTATTATTAGGGGGACAGACAGGTGCTGGTGGTGGGGGACGCTATTAGGGGGACAGACAGGTGGTGGGGGACGCTATTATTAGGGGGACAGACAGGTGCTGGTGGTGGGGGACGCTATTATTAGGGGGACAGACAGGTGGTGGGGGACGCTATTATTAGGGGGACAGACAGGTGGTGGGGGACGCTATTATTTGGGGGACAGACAGGTGGTGGGGGACGCTATTATTAGGGGGACAGACAGGTGGTGGTGGTGGGGGACGCTATTATTAGGGGGACAGACAGGTGCTGGTGGTGGGGGACGCTATTATTAGGGGGACAGACAGGTGCTGGTGGTGGGGGACGCTATTATTAGGGGGACAGACAGGTGGTGGGGGACGCTATTATTAGGGGGACAGACAGGTGCTGGAGGTGGGGGACGCTATTAGGGGGACAGACAGGTGCTGGTGGTGGGGGACGCTATTATTAGGGGGACAGACCGGTGCTGGTGGTGGGGGACGCTATTATTAGGGGGACAGACAGGTGCTGGAGGTGGGGGACGCTATTATTTGGGGGACAGACAGGTGGTGGGGGACGCTATTATTAGGGGGACAGACAGGTGGTGGTGGTGGGGGACGCTATTATTAGGGGACAGACAGGTGGGGGTGGTGGAGGACGCTATTAGGGGGACAGACAGGTGCTGGTGGTGGGGGACGCTATTATTAGGGGGACAGACAGGTGGTGGGGGACGCTATTATTAGGGGGACAGACAGTTGCTGGTGGTGGGGGACGCTATTATTAGGGGGACAGACAGGTGGTGGTGGTGGGGGACGCTATTATTAGGGGGACAGACAGGTGGTGGAGGTGGGGGACGCTATTATTAGGGGGACAGACAGGTGCTGGTGGTGGGGGACGCTATTATTAGGGGGACAGACAGGTGCTGGTGGTGGGGGACGCTATTAGGGGGACAGACAGGTGGTGGGGGACGCTATTATTAGGGGGACAGACAGGTGCTGGTGGTGGGGGACGCTATTATTAGGGGGACAGACAGGTGGTGGAGGTGGGGGACGCTATTATTAGGGGGACAGACAGGTGCTGGAGGTGGTGGGGGACGCTATTATTAGGGGGACAGACAGGTGGTGGGGGACGCTATTATTAGGGGGACAGACAGGTGCTGGAGGTGGGGGACGCTATTATTAGGGGGACAGACAGGTGGTGGGGGACGCTATTATTAGGGGGACAGACAGGTGGTGGTGGTGGGGGACGCTATTATTAGGGGGACAGACAGGTGCTGGTGGTGGGGGACGCTATTATTAGGGGGACAGACAGGTGGTGGGGGACGCTATTATTAGGGGGACAGACAGGTGCTGGAGGTGGTGGGGGACGCTATTATTAGGGGGACAGACAGGTGCTGGTGGTGGGGGATGCTATTATTAGGGGGACAGACAGGTGCTGGAGGTGGGGGACGCTATTATTAGGGGGACAGACAGGTGCTGGTGGTGGTGGGGGACGCTATTATTAGGGGGACAGACAGGTGGTGGGGGACGCTATTATTAGGGGGACAGACAGGTGCTGGTGGTGGGGGACGCTATTATTAGGGGGACAGACAGGTGGTGAGGGACGCTATTATTAGGGGGACAGACAGGTGCTGGTGGTGGGGGACGCTATTATTAGGGGGACAGACAGGTGGTGGGGGACGCTATTATTAGGGGGACAGACAGGTGGTGGAGGTGGGGGACGCTATTATTAGGGGGACAGACAGGTGCTGGTGGTGGGGGACGCTATTATTAGGGGGACAGACAGGTGGTGGAGGTGGGGGACGCTATTATTAGGGGGACAGACAGGTGGTGGGGGACGCTATTATTAGGGGGACAGACAGGTGGTGGGGGACGCTATTATTAGGGGGACAGACAGGTGCTGGTGGTGGGGGACGCTATTATTAGGGGGACAGACAGGTGGTGGGGGTGGGGGACGCTATTATTAGGGGGACAGACAGGTGCTGGTGGTGGGGGACGCTATTATTAGGGGGACAGACAGGTGCTGGTGGTGGGGGACGCTATTATTAGGGGGACAGACAGGTGGTGGGGGACGCTATTATTAGGGGGACAGACAGGTGGTGGGGGACGCTATTATTAGGGGGACAGACAGGTGCTGGTGGTGGGGGACGCTATTATTAGGGGGACAGACAGGTGGTGGTGGTGGGGGACGCTATTAGGGGGACAGACAGGTGCTGGTGGTGGGGGACGCTATTATTAGGGGGACAGACAGGTGCTGGTGGTGGGGGACGCTATTATTAGAGGGACAGACAGGTGATGGAGGTGGGGGACGCTATTATTAGGGGGACAGACAGGTGGTGGGGGACGCTCATATTAGGGGGACAGACAGGTGCTGGTGGTGGGGGACGCTATTATTAGGGGGACAGACAGGTGCTGGTGGTGGGGGACGCTATTATTAGGGGGACAGACAGGTGCTGGTGGTGGGGGACGCTATTATTAGGGGGACAGACAGGTGCTGGTGGTGGGGGACGCTATTATTAGGGGACAGACAGGTGCTGGTGGTGGGGGACGCTATTATTAGGGGGACAGACAGGTGCTGGTGGTGGGGGACGCTATTATTAGGGGGACAGACAGGTGGTGGGGGACGCTATTATTAGGGGGACAGACAGGTGGTGGTGGTGGGGGACGCTATTATTAGGGGGACAGACAGGTGCTGGAGGTGGGGGACGCTATTATTAGGGGGACAGACAGGTGGTGGGGGACGCTATTATTAGGGGGACAGACAGGTGGTGGGGGACGCTATTATTAGGGGGACAGACAGGTGGTGGGGGAGGGGGACGCTATTATTAGGGGGACAGACAGGTGCTGGTGGTGGGGGACGCTATTATTAGGGGGACAGACAGGTGGTGGGGGACGCTATTATTAGGGGGACAGACAGGTGGTGGGGGACGCTATTATTAGGGGGACAGACAGGTGGTGGGGGTGGGGGACGCTATTATTAGGGGGACAGACAGGTGCTGGTGGTGGGGGACGCTATTATTAGGGGGACAGACAGGTGCTGGAGGTGGGGGACGCTATTATTAGGGGGACAGACAGGTGCTGGTGGTGGGGGACGCTATTATTAGGGGGACAGACAGGTGCTGGTGGTGGGGGACGCTATTATTAGGGGGACAGAGAGGTGCTGGTGGTGGGGGACGCTATTATTAGGGGGACAGACAGGTGGTGGGGGACGCTATTATTAGGGGGACAGACAGGTGCTGGAGGTGGTGGGGGACGCTATTATTAGGGGGACAGACAGGTGGTGGTGGTGGGGGACGCTATTATTAGGGGGACAGACAGGTGCTGGTGGTGGGGGACGCTATTATTAGGGGACAGACAGGTGCTGGTGGTGGGGGACGCTATTATTAGGGGGACAGACAGGTGGTGGGGGACGCTATTATTAGGGGGACAGACAGGTGGTGGGGGACGCTATTATTTGGGGGACAGACAGGTGGTGGGGGACGCTATTATTAGGGGGACAGACAGGTGGTGGTGGTGGGGGACGCTATTATTAGGGGGACAGACAGGTGCTGGTGGTGGGGGACGCTATTATTAGGGGGACAGACAGGTGCTGGTGGTGGGGGACGCTATTATTAGGGGGACAGACAGGTGGTGGGGGACGCTATTATTAGGGGGACAGACAGGTGCTGGAGGTGGGGGACGCTATTAGGGGGACAGACAGGTGCTGGTGGTGGGGGACGCTATTATTAGGGGGACAGACAGGTGCTGGTGGTGGGGGACGCTATTATTAGGGGGACAGACAGGTGCTGGAGGTGGGGGACGCTATTATTTGGGGGACAGACAGGTGGTGGGGGACGCTATTATTAGGGGGACAGACAGGTGGTGGTGGTGGGGGACGCTATTATTAGGGGACAGACAGGTGGGGGTGGTGGAGGACGCTATTAGGGGGACAGACAGGTGCTGGTGGTGGGGGACGCTATTATTAGGGGGACAGACAGGTGGTGGGGGACGCTATTATTAGGGGGACAGACAGTTGCTGGTGGTGGGGGACGCTATTATTAGGGGGACAGACAGGTGGTGGTGGTGGGGGACGCTATTATTAGGGGGACAGACAGGTGCTGGAGGTGGGGGACGCTATTATTAGGGGGACAGACAGGTGCTGGTGGTGGGGGACGCTATTATTAGGGGGACAGACAGGTGCTGGTGGTGGGGGACGCTATTAGGGGGACAGACAGGTGGTGGGGGACGCTATTATTAGGGGGACAGACAGGTGCTGGTGGTGGGGGACGCTATTATTAGGGGGACAGACAGGTGGTGGAGGTGGGGGACGCTATTATTAGGGGGACAGACAGGTGCTGGAGGTGGTGGGGGACGCTATTATTAGGGGGACAGACAGGTGGTGGGGGACGCTATTATTAGGGGGACAGACAGGTGCTGGAGGTGGGGGACGCTATTATTAGGGGGACAGACAGGTGGTGGGGGACGCTATTATTAGGGGGACAGACAGGTGGTGGTGGTGGGGGACGCTATTATTAGGGGGACAGACAGGTGCTGGTGGTGGGGGACGCTATTATTAGGGGGACAGACAGGTGGTGGGGGACGCTATTATTAGGGGGACAGACAGGTGCTGGAGGTGGTGGGGGACGCTATTATTAGGGGGACAGACAGGTGCTGGTGGTGGGGGATGCTATTATTAGGGGGACAGACAGGTGCTGGAGGTGGGGGACGCTATTATTAGGGGGACAGACAGGTGCTGGTGGTGGTGGGGGACGCTATTATTAGGGGGACAGACAGGTGGTGGGGGACGCTATTATTAGGGGGACAGACAGGTGCTGGTGGTGGGGGACGCTATTATTAGGGGGACAGACAGGTGGTGAGGGACGCTATTATTAGGGGGACAGACAGGTGCTGGTGGTGGGGGACGCTATTATTAGGGGGACAGACAGGTGGTGGGGGACGCTATTATTAGGGGGACAGACAGGTGGTGGAGGTGGGGGACGCTATTATTAGGGGGACAGACAGGTGCTGGTGGTGGGGGACGCTATTATTAGGGGGACAGACAGGTGGTGGAGGTGGGGGACGCTATTATTAGGGGGACAGACAGGTGGTGGGGGACGCTATTATTAGGGGGACAGACAGGTGGTGGGGGACGCTATTATTAGGGGGACAGACAGGTGCTGGTGGTGGGGGACGCTATTATTAGGGGGACAGACAGGTGGTGGGGGTGGGGGACGCTATTATTAGGGGGACAGACAGGTGCTGGTGGTGGGGGACGCTATTATTAGGGGGACAGACAGGTGGTGGTGGTGGGGGACGCTATTATTAGGGGGACAGACAGGTGGTGGGGGACGCTATTATTAGGGGGACAGACAGGTGGTGGGGGACGCTATTATTAGGGGGACAGACAGGTGCTGGTGGTGGGGGACGCTATTATTAGGGGGACAGACAGGTGGTGGTGGTGGGGGACGCTATTAGGGGGACAGACAGGTGCTGGTGGTGGGGGACGCTATTATTAGGGGGACAGACAGGTGCTGGTGGTGGGGGACGCTATTATTAGAGGGACAGACAGGTGATGGAGGTGGTGGGGGACGCTATTATTAGGGGGACAGACAGGTGCTGGTGGTGGGGGACGCTATTATTAGGGGGACAGACAGGTGCTGGTGGTGGGGGACGCTATTATTAGGGGACAGACAGGTGCTGGTGGTGGGGGACGCTATTATTAGGGGGACAGACAGGTGGTGGTGGTGGGGGACGCTATTATTAGGGGGACAGACAGGTGGTGGGGGACGCTATTATTAGGGGGACAGACAGGTGGTGGTGGTGGGGGACGCTATTATTAGGGGGACAGACAGGTGCTGGAGGTGGGGGACGCTATTATTAGGGGGACAGACAGGTGGTGGGGGACGCTATTATTAGGGGGACAGACAGGTGGTGGGGGACGCTATTATTAGGGGGACAGACAGGTGGTGGGGGTGGGGGACGCTATTATTAGGGGGACAGACAGGTGGTGGTGGTGGGGGACGCTATTATTAGGGGGACAGACAGGTGGTGGGGGACGCTATTATTAGGGGGACAGACAGGTGGTGGGGGACGCTATTATTAGGGGGACAGACAGGTGGTGGGGGTGGGGGACGCTATTATTAGGGGGACAGACAGGTGGTGGTGGTGGGGGACGCTATTATTAGGGGGACAGACAGGTGCTGGAGGTGGGGGACGCTATTATTAGGGGGACAGACAGGTGCTGGTGGTGGGGGACGCTATTATTAGGGGGACAGACAGGTGCTGGTGGTGGGGGACGCTATTATTAGGGGGACAGAGAGGTGCTGGTGGTGGGGGACGCTATTATTAGGGGGACAGACAGGTGGTGGGGGACGCTATTATTAGGGGGACAGACAGGTGCTGGAGGTGGTGGGGGACGCTATTATTAGGGGGACAGACAGGTGGTGGTGGTGGGGGACGCTATTATTAGGGGGACAGACAGGTGGTGGGGGACGCTATTATTAGGGGACAGACAGGTGCTGGTGGTGGGGGACGCTATTATTAGGGGGACAGACAGGTGGTGGGGGACGCTATTATTAGGGGGACAGACAGGTGCTGGAGGTGGTGGGGGACGCTATTATTAGGGGGACAGACAGGTGGTGGTGGTGGGGGACGCTATTATTAGGGGGACAGACAGGTGGTGGTGGTGGGGGACGCTATTATTAGGGGGACAGACAGGTGCTGGTGGTGGGGGACGCTATTATTAGGGGGACAGACAGGTGCTGGTGGTGGGGGACGTTATTATTAGGGGGACAGACAGGTGGTGGGGAACGCTATTATTAGGGGGACAGACAGGTGGTGGGGGACGCTATTATTAGGGGGACAGACAGGTGCTGGTGGTGGGGGACGCTATTATTAGGGGGACAGACAGGTGGTGGGGGACGCTATTATTAGGGGGACAGACAGGTGCTGGTGGTGGGGGACGCTATTATTAGGGGGACAGACAGGTGGTGGGGGACGCTATTAGGGGGACAGACAGGTGGTGGGGGACGCTATTATTAGGGGGACAGACAGGTGCTGGTGGTGGGGGACGCTATTAGGGGGACAGACAGGTGGTGGGGGACGCTATGATTAGGGGGACAGACAGGTGCTGGTGGTGGGGGACGCTATTATTAGGGGACAGACAGGTGCTGGTGGTGGGGGACGCTATTATTAGGGGGACAGACAGGTGGTGGGGGACGCTATTATTAGGGGGACAGACAGGTGGTGGGGGACGCTATTATTAGGGGGACAGACAGGTGGTGGGGGACGCTATTATTAGGGGGACAGACAGGTGGTGGTGGTGGGGGACGCTATTAGGGGGACAGACAGGTGGTGGGGGACGCTATTATTAGGGGGACAGACAGGTGCTGGAGGTGGTGGGGGACTCTATTATTAGGGGGACAGACAGGTGCTGGAGGTGGGGGACGCTATTATTAGGGGGACAGACAGGTGGTGGGGGACGCTATTATTAGGGGGACAGACAGGTGCTGGAGGTGGTGGGGGACTCTATTATTAGGGGGACAGACAGGTGGTGGTGGTGGGGGACGCTATTATTAGGGGGACAGACAGGTGGTGGGGGACGCTATTATTAGGGGGACAGACAGGTGCTGGTGGTGGGGGACGCTATTATTAGGGGGACAGACAGGTGCTGGTGGTGGGGGACGCTATTATTAGGGGGACAGACAGGTGCTGGTGGTGGGGGACGCTATCATTAGGGGGACAGACAGGTGGTGGGGGACGCTATTATTAGGGGGACAGACAGGTGGTGGGGGACGCTATTATTAGGGGGACAGACAGGTGCTGGAGGTGGGGGACGCTATTATTAGGGGGACAGACAGGTGGTGGTGGTGGGGGACGCTATTATTAGGGGGACAGACAGGTGGTGGGGGACGCTATTATTAGGGGGACAGACAGGTGCTGGAGGTGGTGGGGGACTCTATTATTAGGGGGACAGACAGGTGGTGGTGGTGGGGGACGCTATTATTAGGGGGACAGACAGGTGGTGGTGGTGGGGGACGCTATTATTAGGGGGACAGACAGGTGCTGGTGGTGGGGGACGCTATTATTAGGGGGACAGACAGGTGGTGGGGGACGCTATTATTAGGGGGACAGATAGGTGCTGGTGGTGGGGGACGCTATTATTAGGGAGACAGACAGGTGGTGGGGGACCCTATTATTAGGGGGACAGACAGGTGGTGGTGGTGGGGGACGCTATTATTAGGGGGACAGACAGGTGCTGGTGGTGGGGGACGCTATTATTAGGGGGACAGACAGGTGGTGGGGGACCCTATTATTAGGGGGACAGACAGGTGCTGGTGGTGGGGGACGCTATTATTAGGGGGACAGACAGGTGGTGGGGGATGCTATTATTAGGGGGACAGACAGGTGGTGGTGGTGGGGGACGCTATTATTAGGGGGACAGACAGGTGGTGGGGGACGCTATTATTAGGGGGACAGACAGGTGCTGGTGGGGGACGCTATTATTAGGGGGACAGACAGGTGGTGGGGGACGCTATTATTAGGGGGACAGACAGGTGCTGGAGGTGGGGGACGCTATTATTAGGGGGACAGACAGGTGGTGGTGGTGGGGGACGCTATTATTAGGGGGACAGACAGGTGGTGGTGGTGGGGGACGCTATTATTAGGGGGACAGACAGGTGGTGGTGGTGGGGGATGCTATTATTAGGGGGACAGACAGCTGGAGGTGGGGGACGCTATTAGGGGGACAGACAGGTGGTGGTGGTGGGGGACGCTATTATTAGGGGGACAGACAGGTGGTGGTGGTGGGGGACGCTATTATTAGGGGGACAGACAGCTGGAGGTGGGGGATGCTATTATTAGGGGGACAGACAGGTGGTGGTGGTGGGGGACGTTATTATTAGGGGGACAGACAGGTGCTGGTGGTGGGGGACGCTATTATTAGGGGGACAGACAGGTGGTGGGGGACGCTATTATTAGGGGGACAGACAGGTGGTGGAGGTGGGGGACGCTATTATTAGGGGGACAGACAGGTGGTGGTGGTGGGGGACGCTATTATTAGGGGGACAGACAGGTGCTGGTGGTGGGGGACGCTATTATTAGGGGGACAGACAGGTGGTGGGGGACGCTATTATTAGGGGGACAGACAGGTGGTGGGGGTGGGGGACGCTATTATTAGGGGGACAGACAGGTGCTGGTGGTGGGGGACGCTATTATTAGGGGGACAGACAGGTGGTGGGGGACGCTATTATTAGGGGGACAGACAGGTGGTGGGGGACGCTATTATTAGGGGACAGACAGGTGGTGGGGGACGCTATTATTAGGGGGACAGACAGGTGCTGGAGGTGGGGGACGCTATTATTAGGGGGACAGACAGGTGGTGGGGGACGCTATTATTAGGGGGACAGACAGGTGCTGGTGGTGGGGGACGCTATTATTAGGGGGACAGACAGGTGGTGGAGGACGCTATTATTAGGGGGACAGACAGGTGGTGGGGGACGCTATTATTAGGGGGACAGACAGGTGGTGGGGGTGGGGGACGCTATTATTAGGGGGACAGACAGGTGCTGGTGGTGGGGGACGCTATTATTAGGGGGACAGACAGGTGCTGGTGGTGGGGGACGCTATTATTAGGGGGACAGACAGGTGGTGGGGGACGCTATTAGGGGGACAGACAGGTGGTGGTGGTGGGGGACGCTATTATTAGGGGGACAGACAGGTGGTGGTGGTGGGGGACGCTATTATTAGGGGGACAGACAGGTGGTGGGGGACGCTATTATTAGGGGGACAGACAGGTGGTGGAGGTGGGGGACGCTATTATTAGGGGGACAGACAGGTGGTGGTGGTGGGGGACGCTATTATTAGGGGGACAGACAGGTGCTGGTGGTGGGGGACGCTATTATTAGGGGGACAGACAGGTGGTGGGGGACGCTATTATTAGGGGGACAGACAGGTGGTGGGGGTGGGGGACGCTATTATTAGGGGGACAGACAGGTGCTGGTGGTGGGGGACGCTATTATTAGGGGGACAGACAGGTGGTGGGGGACGCTATTATTAGGGGGACAGACAGGTGGTGGGGGACGCTATTATTAGGGGGACAGACAGGTGCTGGTGGTGGGGGACGCTATTATTAGGGGGACAGACAGGTGGTGGAGGACGCTATTATTAGGGGGACAGACAGGTGGTGGGGGACGCTATTATTAGGGGGACAGACAGGTGCTGGAGGTGGGGGACGCTATTATTAGGGGGACAGACAGGTGGTGGGGGACGCTATTATTAGGGGGACAGACAGGTGCTGGTGGTGGGGGACGCTATTATTAGGGGGACAGACAGGTGGTGGAGGACGCTATTATTAGGGGGACAGACAGGTGGTGGGGGACGCTATTATTAGGGGGACAGACAGGTGGTGGGGGTGGGGGACGCTATTATTAGGGGGACAGACAGGTGCTGGTGGTGGGGGACGCTATTATTAGGGGGACAGACAGGTGCTGGTGGTGGGGGACGCTATTATTAGGGGGACAGACAGGTGGTGGGGGACGCTATTAGGGGGACAGACAGGTGGTGGTGGTGGGGGACGCTATTATTAGGGGGACAGACAGGTGGTGGTGGTGGGGGACGCTATTATTAGGGGGACAGACAGGTGGTGGGGGACGCTATTATTAGGGGGACAGACAGGTGCTGGTGGTGGGGGACGCTATTATTAGGGGGACAGACAGGTGGTGGGGGACGCTATTATTAGGGGGACAGACAGGTGGTGGGGGACGCTATTATTAGGGGGACAGACAGGTGGTGGGGGACGCTATTATTAGGGGGACAGACAGGTGCTGGTGGTGGGGGACGCTATTATTAGGGGGACAGACAGGTGGTGGTGGTGGGGGACGCTATTAGGGGGACAGACAGGTGCTGGTGGTGGGGGACGCTATTATTAGGGGGACAGACAGGTGCTGGTGGTGGGGGACGCTATTATTAGAGGGACAGACAGGTGATGGAGGTGGTGGGGGACGCTATTATTAGAGGGACAGACAGGTGATGGAGGTGGTGGGGGACGCTATTATTAGGGGGACAGACAGGTGCTGGTGGTGGGGGACGCTATTATTAGGGGGACAGACAGGTGGTGGTGGTGGGGGACGCTATTATTAGGGGACAGACAGGTGCTGGTGGTGGGGGACGCTATTATTAGGGGGACAGACAGGTGCTGGTGGTGGGGGACGCTATTATTAGGGGGACAGACAGGTGGTGGGGGACGCTATTATTAGGGGGACAGACAGGTGGTGGTGGTGGGGGACGCTATTATTAGGGGGACAGACAGGTGCTGGAGGTGGGGGACGCTATTATTAGGGGGACAGACAGGTGGTGGGGGACGCTATTATTAGGGGGACAGACAGGTGGTGGGGACGCTATTATTAGGGGGACAGACAGGTGGTGGGGGTGGGGGACGCTATTGTTAGGGGGACAGACAGGTGCTGGTGGTGGGGGACGCTATTATTAGGGGGACAGACAGGTGCTGGAGGTGGGGGACGCTATTATTAGGGGGACAGACAGGTGGTGGGGGACGCTATTATTAGGGGGACAGACAGGTGGTGGGGGACGCTATTATTAGGGGGACAGACAGGTGGTGGGGGACGCTATTATTAGGGGGACAGACAGGTGCTGGTGGTGGGGGACGCTATTATTAGGGGGACAGACAGGTGCTGGAGGTGGGGGACGCTATTATTAGGGGGACAGACAGGTGCTGGTGGTGGGGGACGCTATTATTAGGGGGACAGACAGGTGCTGGTGGTGGGGGACGCTATTATTAGGGGGACAGAGAGGTGCTGGTGGTGGGGGACGCTATTATTAGGGGGACAGACAGGTGGTGGGGGACGCTATTATTAGGGGGACAGACAGGTGGTGGGGGACGCTATTATTAGGGGGACAGACAGGTGCTGGTGGTGGGGGACGCTATTATTAGGGGGACAGACAGGTGGTGGGGGTTGCTATTATTAGGGGGACAGACAGGTGCTGGAGGTGGTGGGGGACGCTATTATTAGGGGGACAGACAGGTGGTGGTGGTGGGGGACGCTATTATTAGGGGGACAGACAGGTGGTGGGGGACGCTATTAGGGGGACAGACAGGTGCTGGTGGTGGGGGACGCTATTATTAGGGGGACAGACAGGTGGTGGGGGACGCTATTATTAGGGGGACAGACAGGTGCTGGTGGTGGGGGACGCTATTATTAGGGGGACAGACAGGTGGTGGGGGACGCTATTAGGGGGACAGACAGGTGGTGGAGGTGGGGGACGCTATTATTAGGGGGACAGACAGGTGGTGGTGGTGGGGGACGCTATTATTAGGGGGACAGACAGGTGGTGGGGGACGCTATTATTAGGGGGACAGACAGGTGCTGGTGGTGGGGGACGCTATTATTAGGGGGACAGACAGGTGCTGGTGGTGGGGGACGTTATTATTAGGGGGACAGACAGGTGGTGGGGAACGCTATTATTAGGGGGACAGACAGGTGGTGGGGGACGCTATTATTAGGGGGACAGACAGGTGCTGGTGGTGGGGGACGCTATTATTAGGGGGACAGACAGGTGGTGGGGGACGCTATTATTAGGGGGACAGACAGGTGCTGGAGGTGGGGGACGCTATTATTAGGGGGACAGACAGGTGCTGGTGGTGGGGGACGCTATTAGGGGGACAGACAGGTGGTGGGGGACGCTATTATTAGGGGGACAGACAGGTGCTGGTGGTGGGGGACGCTATTATTAGGGGGACAGACAGGTGGTGGGGGACGCTATTATTAGGGGGACAGACAGGTGCTGGTGGTGGGGGACGCTATTAGGGGGACAGACAGGTGGTGGGGGACGCTATTATTAGGGGGACAGACAGGTGCTGGTGGTGGGGGACGATATTATTAGGGGGACAGACAGGTGGTGGGGGACGCTATTATTAGGGGGACAGACAGGTGGTGGGGGACGCTATTATTAGGGGGACAGACAGGTGGTGGGGGACGCTATTATTAGGGGGACAGACAGGTGGTGGTGGTGGGGGACGCTATTAGGGGGACAGACAGGTGGTGGGGGACGCTATTATTAGGGGGACAGACAGGTGCTGGTGGTGGGGGACGCTATTATTAGGGGGACAGACAGGTGCTGGTGGTGGGGGACGCTATTATTAGGGGGACAGACAGGTGGTGGGGGACTCTATTATTAGGGGGACAGACAGGTGCTGGAGGTGGGGGACGCTATTATTAGGGGGACAGACAGGTGGTGGGGGACGCTATTATTAGGGGGACAGACAGGTGCTGGAGGTGGTGGGGGACTCTATTATTAGGGGGACAGACAGGTGGTGGTGGTGGGGGACGCTATTATTAGGGGGACAGACAGGTGGTGGGGGACGCTATTATTAGGGGGACAGACAGGTGCTGGTGGTGGGGGACGCTATTATTAGGGGGACAGACAGGTGGTGGGGGACGCTATTATTAGGGGGACAGACAGGTGGTGGGGGACGCTATTATTAGGGGGACAGACAGGTGCTGGAGGTGGGGGACGCTATTATTAGGGGGACAGACAGGTGGTGGTGGTGGGGGACGCTATTATTAGGGGGACAGACAGGTGCTGGAGGTGGTGGGGGACTCTATTATTAGGGGGACAGACAGGTGGTGGTGGTGGGGGACGCTATTATTAGGGGGACAGACAGGTGGTGGTGGTGGTGGACGCTATTATTAGGGGGACAGACAGGTGCTGGTGGTGGGGGACGCTATTATTAGGGGGACAGACAGGTGGTGGGGGACGCTATTATTAGGGGGACAGATAGGTGCTGGTGGTGGGGGACGCTATTATTAGGGGGACAGACAGGTGGTGGGGGACCCTATTATTAGGGGGACAGACAGGTGGTGGTGGTGGGGGACGCTATTATTAGGGGGACAGACAGGTGCTGGTGGTGGGGGACGCTATTATTAGGGGGACAGACAGGTGGTGGGGGACCCTATTATTAGGGGGACAGACAGGTGCTGGTGGTGGGGGACGCTATTATTAGGGGGACAGACAGGTGGTGGGGGACGCTATTATTAGGGGGACAGACAGGTGGTGGTGGTGGGGGACGCTATTATTAGGGGGACAGACAGGTGGTGGGGGACGCTATTATTAGGGGGACAGACAGGTGGTGGTGGGGGACGCTATTATTAGGGGGACAGACAGGTGGTGGGGGACGCTATTATTAGGGGGACAGACAGGTGCTGGAGGTGGGGGACGCTATTATTAGGGGGACAGACAGGTGGTGGTGGTGGGGGACGCTATTATTAGGGGGACAGACAGGTGGTGGTGGTGGGGGACGCTATTATTAGGGGGACAGACAGGTGGTGGTGGTGGGGGACGCTATTATTAGGGGGACAGACAGCTGGAGGTGGGGGACGCTATTATTAGGGGGACAGACAGGTGGTGGTGGTGGGGGACGCTATTATTAGGGGGACAGACAGCTGGAGGTGGGGGACGCTATTAGGGGGACAGACAGGTGGTGGTGGGGGGGGACGCTATTATTAGGGGGACAGACAGGTGGTGGTGGTGGGGGACGCTATTATTAGGGGGACAGACAGGTGCTGGAGGTGGGGGACGCTATTATTAGGGGGACAGACAGGTGGTGGTGGTGGGGGACGCTATTATTAGGGGGACAGACAGGTGGTGGAGGTGGGGGACGCTATTATTAGGGGGACAGACAGCTGGAGGTGGGGGACGCTATTATTAGGGGGACAGACAGGTGCTGGTGGTGGGGGACGCTATTATTAGGGGGACAGACAGGTGGTGGGGGACGCTATTAGGGGGACAGACAGGTGGTGGAGGTGGGGGACGCTATTATTAGGGGGACAGACAGGTGGTGGAGGTGGGGGACGCTATTATTAGGGGGACAGACAGGTGGTGGTGGTGGGGGACGCTATTATTAGGGGGACAGACAGGTGCTGGTGGTGGGGGACGCTATTATTAGGGGGACAGACAGGTGGTGGAGGTGGTGGGGGACGCTATTATTAGGGGGACAGACAGGTGGTGGAGGTGGTGGGGGACGCTATTATTAGGGGGACAGACAGGTGCTGGTGGTGGTGGGGGACGCTATTATTAGGGGGACAGACAGGTGGTGGGGAACGCTATTATTAGGGGGACAGACAGGTGGTGGGGGACGCTATTATTAGGGGGACAGACAGGTGCTGGTGGTGGGGGACGCTATTATTAGGGGGACAGACAGGTGGTGGGGGACGCTATTATTAGGGGGACAGACAGGTGCTGGTGGTGGGGGACGCTATTATTAGGGGGACAGACAGGTGCTGGTGGTGGGGGACGCTATTAGGGGGACAGACAGGGGGTGGGGGACGCTATTATTAGGGGGACAGACAGGTGCTGGTGGTGGGGGACGCTATTATTAGGGGGACAGACAGGTGGTGGGGGACGCTATTATTAGGGGGACAGACAGGTGCTGGTGGTGGGGGACGCTATTAGGGGGACAGACAGGTGGTGGGGGACGCTATTATTAGGGGGACAGACAGGTGCTGGTGGTGGGGGACGCTATTATTAGGGGACAGACAGGTGCTGGTGGTGGGGGACGCTATTATTAGGGGGACAGACAGGTGGTGGGGGACGCTATTATTAGGGGGACAGACAGGTGGTGGGGGACGCTATTATTAGGGGGACAGACAGGTGGTGGGGGACGCTATTATTAGGGGGACAGACAGGTGGTGGTGGTGGGGGACGCTATTATTAGGGGGACAGACAGGTGGTGGTGGTGGGGGACGCTATTATTAGGGGGACAGACAGGTGCTGGTGGTGGGGGACGCTATTATTAGGGGGACAGACAGGTGCTGGAGGTGGGGGACGCTATTAGGGGGACAGACAGGTGGTGGGGGACGCTATTATTAGGGGGACAGACAGGTGCTGGAGGTGGTGGGGGACTCTATTATTAGGGGGACAGACAGGTGCTGGAGGTGGGGGACGCTATTATTAGGGGGACAGACAGGTGGTGGGGGACGCTATTATTAGGGGGACAGACAGGTGCTGGAGGTGGTGGGGGACTCTATTATTAGGGGGACAGACAGGTGGTGGTGGTGGGGGACGCTATTATTAGGGGGACAGACAGGTGGTGGGGGACGCTATTATTAGGGGGACAGACAGGTGCTGGTGGTGGGGGACGCTATTATTAGGGGGACAGACAGGTGGTGGGGGACGCTATTATTAGGGGGACAGACAGGTGGTGGTGGTGGGGGACGCTATTATTAGGGGGACAGACAGGTGGTGGGGGACGCTATTATTAGGGGGACAGACAGGTGGTGGTGGGGGACGTTATTATTAGGGGGACAGACAGGTGCTGGTGGTGGGGGACGCTATTATTAGGGGGACAGACAGGTGCTGGTGGTGGGGGACGCTATTAGGGGGACAGACAGGTGCTGGGGGACGCTATTATTAGGGGGACAGACAGGTGGTGGGGGACGCTATTATTAGGGGGACAGACAGGTGCTGGAGGTGGGGGACGCTATTATTAGGGGGACAGACAGGTGGTGGTGGTGGGGGACGCTATTATTAGGGGGACAGACAGGTGGTGGAGGACGCTATTATTAGGGGGACAGACAGGTGCTGGAGGTGGTGGGGGACTCTATTATTAGGGGGACAGACAGGTGCTGGTGGTGGGGGACGCTATTATTAGGGGGACAGACAGGTGGTGGTGGTGGGGACGCTATTATTAGGGGGACAGACAGGTGCTGGTGGTGGGGGACGCTATTATTAGGGGGACAGACAGGTGGTGGGGGACGCTATTATTAGGGGGACAGATAGGTGCTGGTGGTGGGGGACGCTATTAGGGGGACAGACAGGTGGTGGGGGACCCTATTATTAGGGGGACAGACAGGTGGTGGTGGTGGGGGACGCTATTATTAGGGGGACAGACAGGTGCTGTTGGTGGGGGACGCTATTATTAGGGGGACAGACAGGTGGTGGGGGACCCTATTATTAGGGGGACAGACAGGTGCTGGTGGTGGGGGACGCTATTATTAGGGGGACAGACAGGTGGTGGGGGACGCTGTTATTAGGGGGACAGACAGGTGGTGGGGGACGCTATTATTAGGGGGACAGACAGGTGCTGGTGGGGGACGCTATTATTAGGGGGACAGACAGGTGCTGGTGGTGGGGGACGCTATTATTAGGGGGACAGACAGGTGCTGGAGGTGGTGGGGGACGCTATTATTAGGGGGACAGACAGGTGGTGGGGGACGCTATTATTAGGGGGACAGACAGGTGCTGGAGGTGGTGGGGGACGCTATTATTAGGGGGACAGACAGGTGGTGGGGGACGCTATTATTAGGGGGACAGACAGGTGGTGGAGGACGCTATTATTAGGGGGACAGACAGGTGGTGGGGGACGCTATTAGGGGGACAGACAGGTGCTGGTGGTGGGGGACGCTATTATTAGGGAGACAGACAGGTGCTGGTGGTGGGGGACGCTATTATTAGGGGGACAGACAGGTGGTGGTGGTGGGGGACGCTATTATTAGGGGGACAGACAGGTGGTGGGGGACGCTATTATTAGGGGGACAGACAGGTGCTGGTGGTGGGGGACGCTATTATTAGGGGGACAGACAGGTGGTGGTGGTGGGGGACGCTATTATTAGGGGGACAGACAGCTGGAGGTGGGGGACGCTATTAGGGGGACAGACAGGTGGTGGTGGTGGGGGACGCTATTATTAGGGGGACAGACAGGTGGTGGTGGTGGGGGACGCTATTATTAGGGGGACAGACAGCTGGAGGTGGGGGACGCTATTATTAGGGGGACAGACAGGTGCTGGTGGTGGGGGACGCTATTATTAGGGGGACAGACAGGTGGTGGGGGACGCTATTAGGGGGACAGACAGGTGGTGGAGGTGGGGGACGCTATTATTAGGGGGACAGACAGGTGGTGGGGGACGCTATTATTAGGGGGACAGACAGGTGGTGGTGGTGGGGGACGCTATTATTAGGGGGACAGACAGGTGCTGGTGGTGGGGGACGCTATTATTAGGGGGACAGACAGGTGGTGGTGGTGGGGGACGCTATTATTAGGGGGACAGACAGGTGGTGGTGGTGGGGGACGCTATTATTAGGGGGACAGACAGGTGGTGGTGGTGGGGGACGCTATTATTAGGGGGACAGACAGGTGGTGGAGGACGCTATTATTAGGGGGACAGACAGGTGGTGGTGGTGGGGGACGCTATTATTAGGGGGACAGACAGGTGGTGGGGGACGCTATTATTAGGGGGACAGACAGGTGGTGGGGGACGCTATTATTAGGGGGACAGACAGGTGGTGGGGGACGCTATTATTAGGGGGACAGACAGCTGTGTCCTGGTCTCTCTCTCTCTCCCTGTGGTAAATCCTGGTCTTTCTCTCTCTCTCTCTCTCGCTCTCTCTCTCTCTCTCCCTGTGGTAAATCCCGGTCTGTCTCTCTCTCTCTCTCTCTCTCTCCCTGTGGTAAATCCTGGTCTCTCTCTCTCTGGTAAATCCCGGTCTCTCTCTCTCTCTCCCTGTGGTAAATCCCGGTCTCTCTCTCTCTCTCTCCCTGTGGTAAATCCCGGTCTCTCTCTCTCTCTCTCCCTGTGGTAAATCCTGGTCTCTCTCTCTCTCTCTCTCCCTGTGGTAAATCCTGGTCTCTCTCTCTCTCGCTCTCCCTCTCTCTATCTCCCTGTGGTAAATCCCGGTCTCTCTCTCTCTCTCTCTCTCTCTCTCTCCCTGTGGTAAATCCCGGTCTCGCTCTCTCTCTCGCTCTCTCTCTCTCTCTCCCTGTGGTAAATCCTGGTCTCTCTCTCTCTCTCTCCCTGTGGTAAATCCCGGTCTCTCTCTCTCTCTCTCCCTGTGGTAAATCCTGGTCTCTCTCTCTCTCTCTCTCCCTGTGGTAAATCCTGGTCTCTCTCTCTCTCTCGCTCTCTCTCTCTCTCTCCCTGTGGTAAATCCTGGTCTCTCTCTCTCTCTCTCTCCCTGTGGTAAATCCTGGTCTCTCTCTCTCTCTCTCCCTGTGGTAAATCCTGGTCTCTCTCTCTCTCTCTCCCTGTGGTAAATCCCGGTCTCGCTCTCTCGCTCTCTCTCTCCCTGTGGTAAATCCTGGTCTCTCTCTCTCTCTCCCTGTGGTAAATCCTGGTCTCTCTCTCTCTCTCTCCCTGTGGTAAATCCCGGTCTCGCTCTCTCGCTCTCTCTCTCCCTGTGGTAAATCCCGGTCTCTCTCTCTCTCTCCCTGTGGTAAATCCTGGTCTCTCTCTCTCTCTCGCTCTCTCTCTCTCCCTGTGGTAAATCCTGGTCTCTCTCTCTCTCTCCCTGTGGTAAATCCTGGTCTCTCTCTCTCTCCCTGTGGTAAATCCTGGTCTCTCTCTCCCTGTGGTAAATCCTGGTCTCTCTCTCTCTCTCTCCCTGTGGTAAATCCCGGTCTCGCTCTCTCGCTCTCTCTCTCTTCCTGTGGTAAATCCTGGTCTCTCTCTCTCGCTCTCTCTCTCTTCCTGTGGTAAATCCTGGTCTCTCTCTCTCCCTGTGGTAAATCCCGGTCTCTCTCTCTCTCTCGCTCTCTCTCTCTCTCCCTGTGGTAAATCCCGGTCTCTCTCTCTCCCTGTGGTAAATCCCGGTCTCTCTCTCTCTCTCCCTGTGGTAAATCCCGGTCTCTCTCTCTCTCTCTCTCTCTCCCTGTGGTAAATCCTGGTCTCTCTCTCTCCCTGTGGTAAATCCCGGTCTCTCTCTCTCTCTCTCTCCCTGTGGTAAATCCCGGTCTCTCTCTCTCTCTCTCTCTCTCTCTCCCTGTGGTAAATCCTGGTCTCTCTCTCTCTCTCGCTCTCCCTCTCTCTCTCTCCCTGTGGTAAATCCCGGTCTCTCTCTCTCTCTCTCTCTCCCTGTGGTAAATCCCGGTCTCTCTCTCTCTCTCGCTCTCCCTCTCTCTCTCTCCCTGTGGTAAATCCCGGTCTCTCTCTCTCTCTCTCCCTGTGGTAAATCCCGGTCTCTCTCTCTCTCTCTCTCTCTCTCTCTCCCTGTGGTAAATCCCGGTCTCTCTCTCTCTCTCGCTCTCTCTCTCTCTCTCTCCCTGTGGTAAATCCCGGTCTCTCTCTCTCTCTCGCTCTCTCTCTCTCTCTCCCTGTGGTAAATCCCGGTCTCTCTCTCGCTCTCTCTCTCTCTCTCCCTGTGGTAAATCCCGCTCTCGCTCTTTGTCTCGCTCTCTCTCGCTCTTTATATAAATCTGACTTTCTCCGTCAGTGTTTTTACCTCACAGTACAACAGGATCTTGTTCCTTTCTGTCTTTCTCACACAACAGGATCCTTCTTGTTACCTCACAGCACACACACTGACACTGACTGGATCTTCACACAGGATCCTTCTTGTTACCTCACAGCACACACACTGACACTGACTGGATCTTCACACAGGATCCTTCTTGTTACCTCACAGCACACACACTGACACTGACTGGATCTTCACACAGGATCCTTCTTGTTACCTCACAGCACACACACTGACACTGACTGGATCTTCACACAGGATCCTTCTTGTTACCTCACAGCACACACACTGACACTGACTGGATCTTCACGCAGGATCCTTCTGAGCCCCTCCCCTCTTTCCCAGCATGCACAGCACATGTCTGCCTGGTAACTCCTTCACTGCTGGACAACTATCAATGTTGTGTACTGGCACCACTGGCACTCTCCAACTGCCAGACAGAGGTCATTATTAACCCTTCAGAGGAAGAGTCACATTTACCCTGGGCCATATATATATGTGTGTGTGTGTACCCCTCCTAGATGTGACCTATATATATACTATATATATATATATATACCCCTCCTAGATGTGACCTATATATATACTATATATATATATATACCCCTCCTAGATGTGACCTATATATATATATACATACCCCTCCTAGATGTGACCTATATATATACTATATATACATACCCCTCCTAGATGTGACCTATATATATACTATATATATATATACCCCTCCTAGATGTGACTGATATATATATACATACCCCTCCTAGATGTGACCTATATATATACTATATATATATATATATACCCCTCCTAGATGTGACTGATATATATATACATACCCCTCCTAGATGTGACCTATATATATACTATATATATATATATATATATACCCCTCCTAGGTGTGACTGATATATATATACATACCCCTCCTAGATGTGACCTATATATATACTATATATATATATACCCCTCCTAGATGTGACCTATATATATACTATATATACATACCCCTCCTAGATGTGACCTATATATATACTATATATATATATACCCCTCCTAGATGTGACTGATATATATATACATACCCCTCCTAGATGTGACCTATATATATACTATATATATATATACCCCTCCTAGATGTGACTGATATATATATACATACCCCTCCTAGATGTGACCTATATATATACTATATATATATACCCCTCCTAGATGTGACCTATATATATACTATATATATATATATATATATATACCCCTCCTAGATGTGACTGATATATATATACATACCCCTCCTAGATGTGACCTATATATATACTATATATACATACCCCTCCTAGATGTGACCTATATATATACTATATATATATATATATATATATACCCCTCCTAGGTGTGACTGATATATATATATACATACCCCTCCTAGATGTGACCTATATATATACTATATATATATATACCCCTCCTAGATGTGACTGATATATATATACATACCCCTCCTAGATGTGACCTATATATATACTATATATATATACCCCTCCTAGATGTGACTGATATATATATATACATACCCCTCCTAGATGTGACCTATATATATACTATATATATATATACCCCTCCTAGATGTGACCTATATATATACTCTATATATATATATATATATATATATATATATATATATATATACCCCTCCTAGATGTGACCTATATATATACTATATATATATATACCCAGGGCCGCCATCAGGAATTTCGGGGCCCCATACAACCAAAGTGTCTGGGCCCCCCACATTAATAAAAAAAAAAATAGTGTGTTGGCCCCACGCCTTGCTGGGAGGTATAATTTGGTTCAGATCAATTCTAGAGAACTGGCTCATATTCCCCATTTTCCCAATGGCTTAAAATGTGACCTCTGTTATACAGTTATAGAATTGTAGAAACTAAATGTGAACAAGGTGCAATGTAAATGTCCCCATACAGACACTTACTTGTATAGCTGCCTCTTGTGCTCTGTATGCAGTGCGTTATACTCACCCCTGCAACGTACAATTTATAGCGTGTCTACAAGCCCAGCGGGGCTCATTATGATGGAGACTAAAACTTATACAAGAGTGGGGTAGGGGTTCCCCTGTATTCAGAATGCTGGTGAGTACTAGGCAATGCCCCGTTTGGGGTTATTGAATTTCGAGGGTCTGGGGGGCTGTGTGATTTGTATATGTTCACCAATATCCCCCCCCCCCCCCCCCCCCCGGTATGCTCACACACATAGAATATGTTGATAAGGCTAATATAATGAGGCTGTTCCATGTTAGTGAGCATATACAAATCACCCCCCCCCCCCAGGCAGATTAGTTTAGCTCACCCAAGCCAGTGATAGCGAATACATGGCGGTGAGAACGCTTCCTAGGAGATCCTGTTTGTGCAGCAGAGGTGTCTTTATCCTGCTCTGCATAGACCCTCGAAATTCAATAATCCCAGACGGGGCATTGCCGAGCACTCAACAGCATTCTGAATACAGGGGAACCCCTACCCCACTCTTGTATAAGTTTTAGTCTCCATCATAATGAGCCCCGCTGGGCTATAAATTGTACGTTGTAGGGGTGAATATAATGCACTGCATGCAGAGCACAAGAGGCAGCTATACAAGTAAGTGTCTATTTGAATTGCACCTTGTTCACATTTAGTTTCTACAATTTTATAACTGTGTAACAGAGGTTGTATTTTAAGCCACTGGGGAAAATGGGATATATGAGCCAGTTCTCTAGAATTGATCTCACACACAGACACCAGCACACATGTATACAGACACCAGCACACATGTATACAGACACCAGCACACATGTATACAGACACCAGCACACATGTATACAGACACCAGCACACATGTATACAGACACCAGCACACATGTATACAGACACCAGCACACATGTATACAGACACCAGCACACATGTATACAGACACCAGCACACATGTATACAGACACCAGCACACATTTATACAGACACCAGCACACATTTATACAGACACCAGCACACATGTATACAGACATACAGACACCAGCACACATGTATACAGACATACAGACACCAGCACACATGTATACAGACACCAGCACACATGTATACAGACATACAGACACCAGCACACATGTATACAGACATACAGACACCAGCACACATGTATACAGACATACAGACACCAGCACACATGTATACAGACATACAGACACCAGCACACATGTATACAGACATACAGACACCAGCACACATGTATACAGACACCAGCACACATGTATACAGACATACAGACACCAGCACACATGTATACAGACATACAGACACCAGCACACCAGGGCACGATGAAGTTTGAACTTCTGCAACCTGGAGAAATCACCTGATATCACCTGCAGTCCTATGTAACACCACATAACACAGTGGTATCTCTGAGTACAGATAATGTAGTAGATTTCACCTGCAGTCCTATGTAACAGCACAGATAACACAGTGATATCTCTGAGTATAGATCATGTAGTAGATGTCACCTGCAGTCCTATGTAACAGCACAGATAACACAGTGATATCCCTCTGAGTACAGATAATGTAGATGTCACCTGCAGTCCTATGTAACACCACAGATAACACAGTGATATCTCTGAAAACAGATAATGTAGTAGTCACCTGCAGTCCTATGTAACACCACAGATAACACAGTGATATCCCTCTGAGTACAGATAATGTAGATGTCACCTGCAGTCCTATGTAACACAACAGATAACACAGTGATATCTCTGAGTACAGATAATGTAGTAGTCACCTGCAGTCCTATGTAACACCACAGATAACACAGTGATATCTCTGAGTACAGATAATGTAGTAGATGTCACCTGCAGTCCTATGTAACAGCACAGATAACACAGTGATATCTCTGAGTACAGATAATGTAGATGTCACCTGCAGTCCTATGTAACACCACAGATAACACAGTGATATCTCTGAGTACAGATAATGTAGTAGTCACCTGCAGTCCTATGTAACAGCACAGATAACACAGTGATATCTCTGAGTACAGATAATGTAGTAGTCACCTGCAGTCCTATGTAACAGCACAGATAACACAGTGATATCTCTGAGTACAGATAATGTAGTAGTCACCTGCAGTCCTATGTAACACCACAGATAACACAGTGATATCTCTGAGTACAGATAATGTAGTAGTCACCTGCAGTCCTATGTAACAGCACAGATAACACAGTGATATCTCTGAGTACAGATAATGTAGTAGTCACCTGCAGTCCTATGTAACACCACAGATAACACAGTGATATCTCTGAGTACAGATAATGTAGTAGCTGTCACCTGCAGTCCTATGTAACAGCACAGATAACACAGTGATATCTCTGAGTACAGATAATGTAGTAGATGTCACCTGCAGTCCTATGTAACACCACAGATAACGCAGTGATATCTCTGAGTACAGATAATGTAGTAGATGTCACCTGCAGTCCTATGTAACACCACAGATAACACAGTGATATCTCTGAGTACAGATAATGTAGTAGATGTCACCTGCAGTCCTATGTAACACCACAGATAACACAGTGATATCTCTGAGTACAGATAATGTAGTAGTCACCTGCAGTCCTATGTAACAGCACAGATAACACAGTGATATCTCTGAGTACAGATAATGTAGTAGATGTCACCTGCAGTCCTATGTAACAGCACAGATAACACAGTGATATCTCTGAGTACAGATAATGTAGTAGTCACCTGCAGTCCTATGTAACAGCACAGATAAAACTGTGATATCTCTGATTACAGATAATGTAGTAGATGTCACCTGCAGTCCTATGTAACACCACAGATAACACAGTGATATCTCTGAGTACAGATAATGTATTAGATGTCACCTGCAGTCCTATGTAACACAACAGATAACACAGTGATATCTCTGAGTACAGATAATGTAGTAGTCACCTGCAGTCCTATGTAACACCACAGATAACGCAGTGATATCTCTGAGTACAGATAATGTAGTAGTCACCTGCAGTCCTATGTAACACCACAGATAACACAGTGATATCTCTGAGTACAGATAATGTAGTAGTCACCTGCAGTCCTATGTAACAGCACAGATAACACAGTGATATCTCTGAGTACAGATAATGTAGTAGATGTCACCTGCAGTCCTATGTAACAGCACAGATAACACAGTGATATCTCTGAGTACAGATAATGTAGTAGTCACCTGCAGTCCTATGTAACAGCACAGATAAAACTGTGATATCTCTGATTACAGATAATGTAGTAGATGTCACCTGCAGTCCTATGTAACACCACAGATAACACAGTGATATCTCTGAGTACAGATAATGTATTAGATGTCACCTGCAGTCCTATGTAACACAACAGATAACACAGTGATATCTCTGAGTACAGATAATGTAGTAGTCACCTGCAGTCCTATGTAACACCACAGATAACGCAGTGATATCTCTGAGTACAGATAATGTAGTAGTCACCTGCAGTCCTATGTAACACCACAGATAACACAGTGATATCTCTGAGTACAGATAATGTAGTAGTCACCTGCAGTCCTATGTAACAGCACAGATAACACAGTGATATCTCTGAGTACAGATAATGTAGTAGTCACCTGCAGTCCTATGTAACAGCACAGATAACACAGTGATATCTCTAAGTACAGATAATGTAGATGTCACCTGCAGTCCTATGTAACAGCACAGATAACACAGTGATATCTCTGAGTACAGATAATGTAGTAGCTGTCACCTCGGGGCGCCCCTACTAAATGATGTTCTACAAAATAAGAAAACCGTCATACAGTGACTGACAGGTGACGTCTTCTTTGATCTGAGGCGTCACTTTCCCTTTTCCTCTCCGTCCGGCCCAGACCTCCAGGATGATTCCTTCCAAATACGTTTCATCCCCTTAGAACCTGCGAGACAAACAATTTAGGCTCCGCACATTTCTAGCAACTTCCTTCCCTTTCTCCCCCCTGTAGGCTCCCATAGTAACTGCGCTGTGTGGGATGCCCCCTGTATGTAGGATCCCCTGCTGTGCCCCCTGTATGTAGGATCCCCTGCTGTGCCCCCTGTATGTAGGATCCCCTGCTGTGCCCCCTGTATGTAGGATCCCCTGCTGTGCCCCCTGTATGTAGGATCCCCTGCTGTGCCCCCTGTATGTAGGATCCCCCGCTGTGCCCCCTGTATGTAGGATCCCCCGCTGTGCCCCCTGTATGTAGGATCCCCTGCTGTGCCCCCTGTATGTAGGATCCCCTGCTGTGCCCCCTGTATGTAGGATCCCCTGCTGTGCCCCTGTATGTAGGATCCCCTGCTGTGCCCCCTGTATGTAGGATCCCCTGCTGTGCCCCCTGTATGTAGGATCCCCTGCTGTGCCCCCTGTATGTAGGATCCCCTGCTGTGCCCCCTGTTTGTAGGATCCCCTGCTGTGCCCCCTGTATGTAGGATCCCCTGCTGTGCCCCCTGTATGTAGGATCCCCTGCTGTGCCCCCTGTATGTAGGATCCCCTGCTGTGCCCCCTGTATGTAGGATCCCCTGCTGTGCCCCCATTAACTAATAATGCCCCCAGAGGTACCCCCATTAACTAATAATGCCCCCAGAGGTACCCCCATGCACTAATAATGCCCCCAGAGATGCCCCCAGAGGTACCCCCATGAACAAATAATGCCCCCAGAGGTGCCCCCATGAACTAATAATGCCCCCAGAGGTGCCCCCATATACTAATAATGCCCCCAGAGGTGCCCCCATGAGCTAATAATGCCCCCAGAGGTGCCCCCATGAGCTAATAATGCCCCCAGAGGTGCCCCCATGAGCTAATAATGCCCCCAGAGGTGCCCCCATATACTAATAATGCCCCCAGAGGTGCCCCCCATATACTAATAATGCCCCCAGAGGTGCCCCCATATACTAATAATGCCCCCAGAGGTGCCCCCATGAACTAATAATGCCCCAGAGGTGCCCCCATGAACTAATAATGCCCCCAGAGGTGCCCCCATGAACTAATAATGCCCCCATGAACTAATAATGCCCCAAGAGGTGCCCCCATACACTAATAATGCCCCCAGAGGTGCCCCCATACAATAATAATGCCCCCAGAGGTGCCCCCATATACTAATAATGCCCCCAGAGGTGCCCCCATACAATAATAATGCCCCCAGAGGTGCCCCCATATACTAATAATGCCCCCAGAGGTGCCCCCATATACTAATAATGCCCCCAGAGGTGCCCCCATATACTAATAATGCCCCCAGAGGTGCCCCCATATACTAATAATGCCCCCAGAGGTGCCCCCATATACTAATAATGCCCCCAGAGGTGCCCCCATATACTAATAATGCCCCCAGAGGTGCCCCCATATACTAATAACGCCCCCAGAGGTGCCCCCCATACACTAATAATGCCCCCAGAGGTGCCCCCATATACTAATAACGCCCCCAGAGGTGCCCCCATACACTAATAACGCCCCCAGAGGTGCCCCCATATACTAATAATGCCCCCAGAGGTGCCCCCATATACTAATAACGCCCCCAGAGGTGGCCCCCCTGAGCTAATAATGCCCCCAGAGGTGCCCCCATATACTAATAATGCCCCCAGAGGTGCCCCCATATACTAATAATACCCCCAGAGGTGCCCCCATACACTAATAACGCCCCCAGAGGTGCCCCCATATACTAATAATGCCCCCAGAGGTGCCCCCATATACTAATAATGCCCCCAGAGGTGCCCCCATGAACTAATAATACCCCCAGAGGTGCCCCCATATACTAATAATGCCTCCAGAGGTGCCCCCATATACTAATAATACCCCCAGAGGTTCCCCCATATACTAATAATGCCCCCAGAGGTGCCCCCATACACTAATAACGCCCCCAGAGGTGCCCCCATATACTAATAATGCCCCCAGAGGTGCCCCCATATACTAATAATGCCCCCAGAGGTGCCCCCATACACTAATAATGCCCCCAGAGGTGCCCCCATATACTAATAATGCCCCCAGAGGTGCCCCCATACACTAATAACGCCCCCAGAGGTTCCCCCTATACACTAATAATGCCCCCAGAGGTGCCCCCATATACTAATAATGCCCCCAGAGGTGCCCCCATATACTAATAATGCCCCCAGAGGTGCCCCCCATACACTAATAACGCCCCCAGAGGTGCCCCCATATACTAATAATGCCCCCAGAGGTGCCCCCATACAATAATAATGCCCCCAGAGGTGCCCCCATATACTAATAATGCCCCCAGAGGTGCCCCCATACACTAATAACGCCCCCAGAGGTGCCCCCATATACTAATAATGCCCCCAGAGGTGCCCCCCATATACTAATAATACCCCCAGAGGTGCCCCCATATACTAATAATGCCCCCAGAGGTGCCCCCATATACTAATAATGCCCCCAGAGGTGCCCCCCATATACTAATAATGCCCCCAGAGGTGCCCCCATATACTAATAACGCCCCCAGAGGTGCCCCCATATACTAATAATGCCCCCAGAGATACCCCCATACACTAATAACGCCCCCAGAGGTGCCCCCATATACTAATAATGCTCCCAGAGGTGCCCCTAAAAAAAAACAAACATCCTACTCACCTAATCCGCGCTGTGCAGGCAGCAGCTCTTCCTCCTCCTCTTCGGGCTCCATCTTGCGAGCCGCAGGGACGGGACTTCCGGCAGACGTGATGACGTCACATGATCACGCCTGCCGGAGAGGTCACGTCCCGGCCTCCCATAGGCTGCTGGTATGAAGTGCCGGCAGCCTATGGGAGAGAATGTAGGAGGAGGACGCTGACAGGTCCTGCTCCTGTATTCTGATCGCTTTAATGTTCCACCCGCTCACTGTGCTCGCTGTGCGGGCGGAACATTAAAGCGATCAGTGCATCCCGAGAAGCTGCGTGGCCGCAGCTTCTCAGGATGCTCAAAAACAGGTGGCAAGGGGGGCCGTGCGGGCCCCCCTAGCGTAGCGGTCGGGGGGCGGCGGCCGGCGGGCCCGCCGGGCCCCCCCCCCCGTGTCTCTTAGGGTCCGGGCCCCATACGGCAGTACCACTTGTACTGCCCTATCGGCGGCCCTGTATATACCCCTCCTAGATGTGACCTATATATATACTATATACTATATATATATATATATATATATATATATATATATATATATACCCCTCCTAGATGTGACTGATATATATATATACATATATATATATATATATACATACCCCTCCTAGATGTGACCTATATATATATACTATATATATACCCCTCCTAGATGTGACCTATATATACTATATATATATATATATACCCCTCCTAGATGTGACCTATATATATACTATATATATATATATATATATATATATATATACCCCTCCTAGATGTGACTGATATATGTGTATATATATATATATATATATATATATATATATATATATATATATTGTGGGGGTTCAGCTCAAAGATAGTCCTTGGGCACGGGTTCCAGTCAAACAAAAGACACTTTATTGTGTGAACGCAGTCTTAGAAATAAAAATAGCTTTTCTTCAGCATAATGGAAAAAACACTTCAAGAAAAAATACACAGTCCTTTCTCTCAGGTAAGCCGGAATAAACAAAAGGCCACGGTCTCACCGTTTACATGCAGCAGATCCCACAGGCTTCCTTAGCCTTGCAGCTTTGCTAGCGCTCACCCTAT
This sequence comes from Dendropsophus ebraccatus, assembly GCA_027789725.1. Classification (NCBI taxonomy): domain Eukaryota; kingdom Metazoa; phylum Chordata; class Amphibia; order Anura; family Hylidae; genus Dendropsophus; species Dendropsophus ebraccatus. The sequence continues at coordinate 774,343 of JAQFWZ010000099.1, forward strand.
GGTTCGGTAACACACCACCCTATGGTTCGGTAACACACCACCCTATGGTTCGGTAACACACCACCCTATGGTTCGGTAACACACCACCCTATGGTTCGGTAACACACCACCCTATGGTTCGGTAACACACCACCCTATGGTTCGGTAACACACCACACTATGGTTCGGTAACACACCACCCTATGGTTCGGTAACACACCACCCTATGGTTCGGTAACACACCACCCTATGGTTCGGTAACACACCACCCTATGGTTCGGTAACACACCACCCTATGGTTCGGTAACACACCACCCTATGGTTCGGTAACACACCACCCTATGGTTCGGTAACACACCACCCTATGGTTCAGTAACACACCACCCTATGGTTCGGTAACACACCACCCTATGGTTCGGTAACACACCACACTATGGTTCGGTAACACACCACCCTATGGTTCGGTAACACACCACCCTATGGTTCGGTAACATATATATAATAATATATACAATAATATATATTATACTCCAGTATACATCTCTTACATATTATACCTCAGTATACATCTCTTATATATTATACCCCAGTATACATCTCTTATATATTATACCCCAGTATACATCTCTTATATATTATACACCAGTATACATCTCATATATTATACTCCCGTATACATCTCTTACATATTATACCCCAGTATACATCTCTTATATATTATACACCAGTATACATCTCTTATATATTATACCCCCATATACATCTCTTACATATTATACCCCAGTATACATCTTATATATTATACCCCAGTATACATCTGTTATATATTATACCCCAGTATACATCTCTTATATATTATACCCCAGTATACATCTCTTACATATTATACCCCAGTATACATCTCTTATATATTATACACCAGTATACATCTCTTATATATTATACCCCCATATACATCTCTTACATATTATACCCCAGTATACATCTTATATATTATACCCCAGTATACATCTGTTATATATTATACCCCAGTATACATCTGTTATATATTATACCCCAGTATACATCTCTTATATATTATACCCCAGTATACATCTCTTATATATTATACCCCAGTATACATCTCTTATATATTATACCCCAATATACATCTCTTACATATTATACCCCAGTATACATCTTATATATTATACCCCAGTATACATCTGTTATATATTATACCCCAGTATACATCTCTTATATATTATACCCCAGTATACATCTCTTATATATTATACCCCAGTATACATCTCTTATATATTATACCCCAGTATACATCTCTTATATATTATACCCCAGTATACATCTCTTATATATTATACCCCAGTATACATCTCTTATATATTATACCCCAGTAAACATCTCTTATATATTATACTCCAGTATACATCTTATATATTATACCCCAGTATACATCTCTTATATATTATACTCCAGTATACATCTCTTATATATTATACCCCAGTATACATCTCTTATATATTATACCCCAGTATACATCTCTTATATATTATACCCCAGTATACATCTCTTATATATTATACCCCAGTATACATCTCTTATATATTATACTCCAGTATAGCATCTCTTATATATTATACCCCAGTATACATCTCTTATATATTATACCCCAGTATACATCTCTTATATATTATACCCCAGTATACATCTCTTATATATTATACCCCAGTATACATCTCTTATATATTATACTCCAGTATACATCTCTTATATATTATACCCCAGTATACATCTCTTATATATTATACCCCCGTATACATCTCTTATATATTATACCCCAGTATACATCTCTTATATATTATACCCCAGTATACATCTCTTATATATTATACCCCAGTATAGCATCTCTTATATATTATACTCCAGTATACATCTCTTATATATTATACCCCAGTATACATCTCCTATATATTATACCCCAGTATACATCACTTATATATTATACCCCAGTATACATCTCTTATATATTATACTCCAGTATACATTTCTTATATATTATACTCCAGTATACATCTCTTATATATTATACTCCAGTATACATCTCTTATATATTATACCCCAGTATACATCTCTTATATATTATACCCCAGTATAGCATCTCTTACATATTATACCCCAGTATACATCTCTTATATATTATACCCCAGTATACATCTCTTATATATTATACCCCAGTATACATCTCTTATATATTATACCCCAGTATACATCTCTTATATATTATACCCCAGTATAAATCTCTTATATATTATACTCCAGTATACATCTTATATATTATACCCCAGTATACATCTCTTATATATTATACTCCAGTATACATCTCTTATATATTATACCCCAGTATACATCTCTTATATATTATACCCCAGTATACATCTCTTATATATTATACTCCAGTATACATCTCTTATATATTATACCTCAGTATACATCTCTTATATATTATACTCCCGTATACATCTCTTATATATTATACCCCAGTATACATCTCTTATATATTATACTCCAGTATACATCTCTTATATATTATACTCCAGTATACATCTCTTATATATTATACTCCAGTATACATCTCTTATATATTATACTCCAGTATACATCTCTTCTATATTATACCCCAGTATACATCTCTTCTATATTATACCCCAGTATACATCTCTTCTATATTATACCCCAGTATACATCTCTTATATATTATACCCCAGTATAGCATCTCTTATATATTATACTCCAGTATACATCTCTTATATATTATACCCCAGTATAGCATCTCTTATATATTATACTCCAGTATACATCTCTTATATATTATACCCCAGTATACATCTCTTATATATTATACCCCAGTATACATCTCTTATATATTATACTCCAGTATACATCTTATATATTATACCCCAGTATACATCTCTTATATATTATACCCCAGTATACATCTCTTATATATTATACCCCAGTATACATCTCTTATATATTATACCCCAGTATACATCTCTTATATATTATACCCCAGTATACATCTCTTATACATTATACCCCAGTATACATCTCTTATACATTATACCCCAGTATACATCTCTTATACATTATACCCCAGTATACATCTCTTATACATTATACCCCAGTATACATCTCTTATATATTATACCCCAGTATACATCTCTTATATATTATACACCAGTATACACCTCTTATATATTATACACCAGTATACATCTCTTATATATTATACCGCAGTATACATCTCTTATATATTATACCCCAGTATACATCTCTTATATATATTATACCCCAGTATACATCTCTTATATATTATACCCCAGTATACATCTCTTATATATTATACCCCAGTATACATCTCTTATATATTATACACCAGTATACATCTCTTATATATTATACCCCAGTATACATCTGTTATATATTATACTCCAGTATACATCTCTTATATATTATACTGCAGTATACATCTCTTATATATTATACCCCAGTATACATCTCTTATATATATTATACCCCAGTATACATCTCTTATATATTATACCCCAGTATACATCTCTTATATATTATACCCCAGTATACATCTCTTATATATTATACACCAGTATACATCTCTTATATATTATACCCCAGTATACATCTCTTATATATTATACTCCAGTATACATCTCTTATATATTATACCCCAGTATACATCTGTTATATATTATACTCCAGTATACATCTTATATATTATACTCCAGTATACATCTCTTATATATTATACCCCAGTATACATCTCTTATATATTATACACCAGTATACATCTCTTATATATTATACACCAGTATACATCTCTTATATATTATACCCCAGTATAGCATCTCTTATATATTATACCCCAGTATACATCTCTTATATATTATACACCAGTATACATCTCTTATATATTATACCCCAGTATACATCTCTTATATATTATACTCCAGTATACATCTCTTATATATTATACCCCAGTATACATCTCTTATATATTATACCCCAGTATACATCTCTTATATATTATACTCCAGTATACATCTCTTATATATTATACACCAGTATACATCTCTTATATATTATACCCCAGTATACATCTCTTATATATTATACTCCAGTATACATCTCTTATATATTATACCCCAGTATACATCTCTTATATATTATACCCCAGTATACATCTCTTATATATTATACCCCAGTATACATCTCTTATATATTATACCCCTGTATACATCTCTTATTATACCCCAGTATACATCTCTTATATATTATACACCAGTATACATCTCTTATATATTATACTCCAGTATACATCTCTTATATATTATACACCAATATACATCTCTTATATATTATACACCAGTATACATCTCTTATATATTATACCCCAGTATACATCTTATATATTATACCCCAGTATACATCTCTTATATATTATACCCCAGTATACATCTCTTATATATTATACTCCAGTATACATCTTATATATTATACCCCAGTATACATCTCTTATATATTATACACCAGTATACATCTCTTATATATTATACCCCAGTATACATCTCTTATATATTATACCCCAGTATACATCTCTTATATATTATACCCCAGTATACATCTCTTATATATTATACCCCAGTATACATCTCTTATATATTATACTCCAGTATACATCTCTTATATATTATACCCCAGTATACATCTCTTATATATTATACTCCAGTATACATCTCTTATATATTATACTCCAGTATACATCTCTTATATATTATACCCCAGTATACATCTCTTATATATTATACCCCAGTATACATCTCTTATATATTATACCTTAGTATAGCATCTCTTATATATTATACCCCAGTATACATCTCTTATATATTATACCCCAGTATACATCTCTTATATATTATACCCCCGTATACATCTCTTATATATTATACTCCAGTATGCATCTCTTATATATTATACTCCAGTATACATCTTATATATTATACTCCAGTATACATCTCTTATATATTATACCCCAGTATACATCTCTTATATATTATACCCCAGTATACATCTCTTATATATTATACTCCAGTATACATCTTATATATTATACTCCAGTATACATCTCTTATATATTATACCCCAGTATACATCTCTTATATATTATACCTCAGTATACATCTCTTATATATTATACTCCAGTATACTGTGAATACAGTAGAGAAAAATGTATTTAGTAGATTGGCCTTTTCCTCTTCCCCCTCCACCAATACACCCAGATTATTTTTGAGGGGACCAACATTTTCAGTTTTAAGTCTTTTGTTGTTTATATATAGACAATTATATATACCGTTCAAAAGTTTGGGGTCACCCAAACAATTTGTGTTTTCCATGTAGTCACACTTATTCACCACCGCACGTTGTGAAATGAATAGAAAATAGAGACAAGACATTGACAAGGTTAGAAATACTGATTTGTATGTGAAATAACATTGTTCTTCCATCACACTTTGCTTCCGTCCCAGAATCCTCCTTGTGCAGCAATTCCAGCATTGCACACCTTTGGCATTCTAGCTATTAATCTGTTGGGGTAAGCTGGAGAAATTGCCCCCCGCGCTTCTAGAAGCAGCTCCCACAAGTTGGATTGGTTGGATGGGCCCTTCTGGCGTACCATACGGTCCAGCTGCTCCCACAATGGGGTGGTGATCTGGTGACTGCGCTGGCCACTCCATTACCTATGATAGAATACCAGCTGCTGCTTCTGCTGGAAATAGTTCTTGCACAATTTGGAGGTGTTTCGGGTCATTGTCCTGTTGTAGGATGAAATTGGCTCCAACCAAGCGCTGCCCACTGGGTATGGCATGGCGGTGCAGAGTGATGGCCTTCCTTATTCACAATCCCTGTTACCCTGTACAAATCTCCCACCTTACCAGCACCAACCCCAGACCATCACATGACCTCCGCCATGTATAACAGATGGCGTCAGGCATTCTTCCAGCATCTTCTCATTTCTTCTGCGTCTCACAAACCTTCTTCTTTGTCATCCAAACACCTCAAACTTGGATTCATCCATCGTCCACAACACTTTTTTCCAGTCTTCCTCTGCCCAATCTCTGTGTTCTTTTGCCCATCTTAATCTTTTTCTTTTATTGGCCAGTCTCAGATATGGCTTTTTCTTTGCCACTCTGCCCTGAAGCCCAAAATCCGGCAGCCGCCTCCTCACTGTAGATGGTGACACTAGTGTTTTACGGGTCCTATGTAATGAAGATGCCAGGTGGGGACCTGTGAGGCGTCTGTTTCTCAAACTAGAGACTCTAATGTGCTTATCTTCCTGCTTAGTTGTGCAACGCGGCCTCCCACTTCTTTTTCTACTCTGGTTAGAGCCTGTTTGTGCTGTCCTCTGAAGGGAGTAGTACAGACCGTTGTAGGAAATCTTCAATTTCTTAGCAATTTCTCGCATGGAATAGCCTTCATTTCTAAGAACAAGAATAGGCATGCTCCTGATGAGGTGTATGACCTCCCTACAAGGCCTGGGCAAGCTCCTGATGAGGTGTCTGACCTCCCTACAAGGCCCGGGCATGCTCCTGATGAGGTGGCTGTATGACCTCCCTACAAGGCCCGGGCATGCTCCTGATGAGGTGTCTGTATGACCTCCCTACAAGGCCCGGGCATGCTCCTGATGAGGTGTCTGACCTCCCTACAAGGCCCGGGCATGCTCCTGATGAGGTGTCTGACCTCCCTACAAGGCCCGGGCATGCTCCTGATGAGGTGTATTACCTCCCTACAAGGCCCGGGCATGCTCCTGATGAGGTGTATAACCTCCCTACAAGGCCCGGGCATGCTCCTGATGAGGTGTATGACCTCCCTACATGGCCCGGGCATGCTCCTGGTGAGGTGTCTGTATGACCTCCCTACAAGGCCCGGGCATGCTCCTGATGAGGTGTCTGTATGACCTCCCTACAAGGCCCGGGCATGCTCCTGATGAGGTGTATGACCTCCCTACAAGGCCCGGGCATGCTCCTGATGAGGTGTATGACCTCCCTACAAGGCCCGGGCATGCTCCTGATGAGGTGTCTGTATGACCTCCCTGGGCCCGGGCATGCTCCTGATGGGGTGTCTGTATGACCTCCCTACAAGGCCCGGGTATGCTCCTGATGAGGTGTATGACCTCCCTACAAGGCCCGGGCATGCTCCTGATGAGGTGTCTGTATGACCTCCCTACAAGGCCTGGGCATGCTCCTGATGAGGTGTCTGTATGACCTCCCTACAAGGCCCGGGCATGCTCCTGATGAGGTGTATGACCTTCCTACAAGGCCCGGGCATGCTCCTGATGAGGTGTATGACCTCCCTACAAGGCCCGGGCATGCTCCTGATGAGGTGTCTGTATGACCTCCCTACAAGGCCCGGGCATGCTCCTGATGAGGTGTATGACCTCTCTACAAGGCCCGGGCATGCTCCTGATGAGGTGTCTGTATTATCTCCCTACAAGGCCCGGGCATGCTCCTGATGAGGTGTATGACCTCCCTACAAGGCCCGGGCATGCTCCTGATGAGGTGTCTGTATGACCTCCCTACAAGGCCCGGGCATGCTCCTGATGAGGTGTCTGTATGACCTCCCTACAAGGCCCGGGCATGCTCCTGATGAGGTGTCTGTATGACCTCCCTACAAGGCCCGGGCATGCTCCTGATGAGGTGTATGACCTCCCTACAAGGCCCGGGCATGCTCCTGATGAGGTGTCTGTATGACCTCCCTACAAGGCCCGGGCATGCTCCTGATGAGGTGTCTGTATGACCTCCCTACAAGGCCCGGGCGTGCTCCTGATGAGGTGTATGACCTCCCTACAAGGCCCGGGCATGCTCCTGATGAGGTGTATAACCTCCCTACAATTACCGGGCATGCTCCTGATGAGGTGTATGACCTCCCTACAAGGCCCGGGCATGCTCCTGATGAGGTGTATGACCTCCCTACAAGGCCCAGGCATGCTCCTGATGAGGTGTATGACCTCCCTACAAGGCCCGGGCATGCTCCTGATGAGGTGTCTGTATGACCTCCCTACAAGGCCCGGGCATGCTCCTGATGAGGTGTATGACCTCCCTACAAGGCCCGGGCATGCTCCTGATGAGGTGTCTGTATGACCTCCCTACAAGACCCGGGCATGCTCCTGATGAGGTGTCTGTATGACCTCCCTACAAGGCCCGGGCATGCTCCTGATGAGGTGTATGACCTCCCTACAAGGCCCGGGCATGCTCCTGATGAGGTGTATGACCTCCCTACAAGGCCCGGGCATGCTCCTGATGAGGTGTCTGTATGACCTCCCTACAAGGCCTGGGCATGCTCCTGATGAGGTGTCTGTATGACCTCCCTACAAGGCCCGGGCATGCTCCTGATGAGGTGTCTGTATGACCTCCCTACAAGGCCCGGGCATGCTCCTGATGAGGTGTATGACCTCCCTACAAGGCCCGGGCATGCTCCTGATGAGGTGTATGACCTCCCTACAAGGCCTGGGCATGCTCCTGATGAGGTGTCTGATGATCTCCTCCCAGACCTGGACTAAAGCAGCCGCCAACTCCTGGACAGTCTGTGCTGCAACGTGACGTTGGTGGATGGAGGAGACATGATGTCCCCAATGTGCTCAATGGGATTCAGGGGAACGGGCGGCCAGTCCATAGCTTCTCTGCCTCCATCTTGCAGGAACTGCTGACACACTCCAGCCACATGAGGTCTAGCATTGTCTTGCTTTAGGATGAACCCCAACTGCACCAGCATATGGTCTCAAAAAGGCTGTGAGGGTCCCGCTACCTAATGGTGGTCAGGCGACCTCTGGCAGCACATGGAGGGCTGTGCCGCCCCCCAAAGAAATGCCCCCCCCCCCATTACTGACCCCCTGCCAGACCGAAGGATGTTGCAGGCAGCAGATCCGGCGTCTCCAGACTCTGCTCAGTGTGAACCTGCTCTTATCTGTGAGCAGCACAGGGGGCGCCAGTGGTAATTCTGCCAATCCTGGTGTTCTCTGGCAGATGCCAAGCAACCTACACGGTGTTGGGCTGTGAGCACAACCCCCATCTGTGGACGTCGGGCCTCATACCTCATGGAGTAGGTATCTATCCGTTTGTGCAGACACGTGTGGCTGCTGGAGGTCATTGTGCAGGTGTCTGGCAGTGCTCCTCCTGGTCCTCCCTGCACAAAGGTGGAGGTAGTGGTCCTGCTGCTGGGTTGTTGCCTCCTATGGCCTCCTCCATGTCTCCTGGTGTACTGGCCTGTCTCCTGGTAGCCTCCAGCCTCTGGACACTACGGCCTCCTCCACGTCTCCTGGTGTACTGGCCTGTCTCCTGGTAGCCTCCAGCCTCTGGACACTACGGCCTCCTCCATGTCTCCTGGTGTACTGGCCTGTCTCCTGGTAGCCTCCAGCCTCTGGACACTACGGCCTCCTCCATGTCTCCTGGTGTACTGGCCTGTCTCCTGGTAGCCTCCAGCCTCTGGACACTACGGCCTCCTCCATGTCTCCTGGTGTACTGGCCTGTCTCCTGGTAGCCTCCAGCCTCTGGACACTATGGCCTCCTCCACGTCTCCTGGTGTACTGGCCTGTCTCCTGGTAGCATCTCCAGCCTCTGGACACTACGGCCTCCTCCACATCTCCTGGTGTACTGGCCTGTCTCCTGGTAGCCTCCAGCCTCTGGACACTACGGCCTCCTCCATGTCTCCTGGTGTACTGGCCTGTCTCCTAGTAGCCTCCAGCCTCTGGACACTATGGTCTCCTCCACGTCTCCTGGTGTACTGGCCTGTCTCCATGTAGCTCCTCCAGCCTCTGGACACTATGGTCTCCTCCACGTCTCCTGGTGTACTGGCCTGTCTCCTGGTAGCCTCCAGCCTCTGGACACTACGGCCTCCTCCACGTCTCCTGGTGTACTGGCCTGTCTCCATGTAGCTCCTCCAGCCTCTGGACACTACGGCCTCCTCCACGTCTCCTGGTGTACTGGCCTGTCTCCATGTAGCTCCTCCAGCCTCTGGACACTATGGTCTCCTTCACGTCTCCTGGTGTACCGGCCTGTCTCCTGGTAGCCTCCAGCCTCTGGACACTACGGCCTCCTCCATGTCTCCTGGTGTACTGGCCTGTCTCCTGGTAGCCTCCAGCCTCTGGACACTACGGCCTCCTCCACGTCTCCTGGTAGCCACCAGCCTCTGGACACTACGGCCTCCTCCATGTCTCCTGTGTACTGGCCTGTCTCCTGGTAGCCACCAGCCTCTGGACACTACGGCCTCCTCCACGTCTCCTGGTAGCCTCCACCCTCTGGACACTACGCTGACACTTGCACTACCTGAGCCACTTGTGTGGGTTGTAGAGTCCGTCTCCTGCTGCCATGAGTGTGAAAGCACCAACATTCAAAAGTGACCAAATCATCAGCCAGAAAGCCTAGGTAGTGAGAAGTGGTCTGTGCTCCCCAACTGCAGGACCCTTTGTTATTGAGGGTGTCTTGCTGATTGCAGGTTGGCCCCACCCCTCTGACGTCATCGGCACATAGGCCCTGCCCCCTCAACGCCCATTGGTATGGGCTGACCTAGAGGGGGTGGGGCCTAGACCTTTAGGCCAGCCTGTTCAAATGGTCAGCAAGGGGGCGGGCCTTAGTGCCTATGACGTTATGGAGGGACGGGGCCAACTGTCGTGCTGTGGGCGGGGCTAAATGGTGTGAAGCCTCGCCCACTTAGCACAATCTGCAGTTGATAAAAGATCACTTTTTACTTGACAGTTGACAGTGTCACTTTAAGTGTTCCCTTTATTGTTTTGAGCTGTGTAATTTTACACCAGCACAGAAGGGGTTTCCCTACTGTAAGGGCAGTGAGACTATGGAGCGGTCTATAGATTCTTTACTGTTAGAGCAGTAATACTATGGAGGTGTCTATAGATTTGTTACTGTAAGAGCGGTGACATTATGAAGCTCTATAGAGTTTTTACATTGCAAACAAGTTCAGAAAGATGGCGGCCGCACATCTTAAAAAACACAAAAAAATGAATTTCTCACCTGTCTGTGTGAGAAGGCTGTCTCTTTTTTGTTTTCAGAGCCAATCGCTGGCCGAGCGCTGTCCTGTCTGTCATTTTTTGGCTGCGGAGAACACCAGGGGAGCGTGGACAGGTAAGTATAGATGAGCACATTTGTGTAAATGCACCGAAACATTTCATGGTCTTAGTGCGCTTCCTTTAAGATTTGGACAAAATTTGCCCAAAGTTCTGTCGGCCAACTCGTGAGGTTGTTAAAATGAGCCCTGGCGGGGTCCTGTGTTAGTCTGCTGGGGAAAAAAGAAATGTTTGGTTTGTGAAAAATTTTATAAAATGTTATTTAAGGGGAACCTGTCACCCCCATTTCGGGGCAAAGCCCAGCCGACCCCCCAGTGCAGATCCATATACTTACCGCTTCCACGAAGTTCCGCTCCTGGACCCGGTCTGGCCACCGCAAGATCACAGTCCGAAGCTGTGCGCTCCCAGAGATGAGTCCGACCCCATAGAGAATTACGGCTCAGTCATTCTCTATGAGCATCGGACTCCTCTCTGGGAGCGCGGCTTCGGCTGGGACTGTGCAGCGGCCAGACCGGGTCCAAGAGCGGAACTTCGTGGAAGCGGTAAGTATATGGATCTGCACTGGGGGGTCGGCTGGGCTCTGCCCCGCCACGGGGGGTGACAGGTTCTTTTTTAAAAAAAATTACAAAATTTGGGAAACTGAACCAAACTGGGGAAGAGTTTGCTCATCTGTAATATATGGCCATGACAGGAGAAGTCCTGTGAAATAAAAAAACATCGGAAAGGCGAAGGGTGGGGGTGCTGGGAAAAAAAAAAAAAAGTAAACTTCTCACTGCTCCCGGGTCTCGCTGATTGGTCTGTAATCTGACCATGTCACGTCCCCGCCTCCTCCAGCTGCAGTGTGATTGGCTGAGCAATTGCCTGGTGTCTCGCCCCCTCAGTCACTGATTGGCTGAGCAATTGCCTGGTGTCTCGCCCCCTCAGTCACTGATTGGCTGAGCAATTGCCTGGTGTCTCGCCCCCTCAGTCACTGATTGGCTGAGCAATTGCCTGGTGTCTCGCCCCCTCAGTCACTGATTGATTGGCTGAGCAATAGCCTGGTGTCTCGCCCCCTCAGTCACTGATTGGCTGAGCAATAGCCTGGTGTCTCGCCCCCTCAGTCACTGATTGGCTGAGCAATTGCCTGGTGTCTCGCCCCCTCAGTCACTGATTGGCTGAGCAATTGCCTGGTGTCTCGCCCCCTCAGTCACTGATTGGCTGAGCAATAGCCTGGTGTCTCGCCCCCTCAGTCACTGATTGGCTGAGCAATTGCCTGGTGTCTCGCCCCCTCAGTCACTGATTGGCTGAGCAATTGCCTGGTGTCTCGCCCCCTCAGTCACTGATTGGCTGAGCAATTGCCTGGTGTCTCGCCCCCTCAGTCACTGATTGATTGGCTGAGCAATAGCCTGGTGTCTCGCCCCCTCAGTCACTGATTGGCCGAGCAATAGCCTGGTGTCTCGCCCCCTCAGTCACTGATTGGCTGAGCAATTGCCTGGTGTCTCGCCCCCTCAGTCACTGATTGGCTGAGCAATTGCCTGGTGTCTCGCCCCCTCAGTCACTGATTGGCTGAGCAATTGCCTGGTGTCTCGCCCCCTCAGTCACTGATTGGCTGAGCAATTGCCTGGTGTCTCGCCCCCTCAGTCACTGATTGGCTGAGCAATTGCCTGGTGTCTCGCCCCCTCAGTCACTGATTGGCTGAGCAATAGCCTGGTGTCTCGCCCCCTCAGTCACTGATTGGCTGAGCAATAGCCTGGTGTCTCGCCCCCTCAGTCACTGATTGGCTGAGCAATAGCCTGGTGTCTCGCCCCCTCAGTCACTGATTGGCTGAGCAATTGCCTGGTGTCTCGCCCCCTCAGTCACTGATTGGCTGAGCAATTGCCTGGTGTCTCGGCCTCCGTCACTGATTGGCTGAGCAATAGCCTGGTGTCTCGCCCCCTCAGTCACTGATTGGCTGAGCAATAGCCTGGTGTCTCGCCCCCTCAGTCACTGATTGGCTGAGCAATAGCCTGGTGTCTCGCCCCCTTAGTCACTGATTGGCTGAGCAATAGCCTGGTTTTATTTATTTCTCGGGACGTCTCCTTTACTCTTCCCAGTTTCTGCTTCGATGCTGATATTTCGCTGCACCCCCGTCTCTCGTTGGTTTCTTTGTTCTTTAACCTTCCCAGTTTCTGCTTAGATGTTATTGCAGTAGTTGTGGCCATTATTATTATTATCATTATTATTATTTATCATTATTTGTTGCTTTTTATTATTTGTTACTATTATTAATACTATTTGATATTAGTTGTTTTTATTATTAGATATTGTTACTATTAGTTACTATTTATCATTATTACTATTCGATATAATTATTTGTTACTATTATTATTACTATTTTTACTATTTGATATTATTACTGGTGTTGTTGTTGTTATTATTTGTTACTATTAGTATTTTTATTATTACTGTTACTATTATTTTATTTGATTGTTGTTTTTATTACTATTTGATATTATTTGTTACTATTGTTCTTATTTTTATTACTATTTGATACTATTATTACTATTATTATTTGCTATCATAGATCCACAATAGGTGGTTTCCTTCCTGTGTAACCTTTTTCATCTTCCCCCACAGAAAGTACAAGTTGTAATTACTGTTTTGGACTATGACAAGCTGGGGAAGAATGAAGCAATCGGTAAGATCTTTGTAGGCTGCAGCGCCACGGGGACGGAGCTTCGCCATTGGTCTGACATGCTGGCCAATCCACGACGTCCCATTGCTCAGTGGCATCCACTAAAGCCGGAGGAGGAGGTGGACCTAGCACTGGGCTCCAAGAAGTAAGGGGCCCCTCCAGACATTGGCCCTCCCACTCTGCTATGCAGACCGGCTCTCCCTACAACAACAGCCAAGACTTGGGGAACACATAGAGAGGCGGCATCAGGGGTGGGCACATGGGTGGGGGGAGGGCGGTCACATGGCTCCGGCCGGTCACATGGCTCCGGCCGGTCACATGGCTCCGAAGGGTCACATGGCTCCGAAGGGTCACATGGCTCCGGGCGGTCACATGGCTCCGAGGGGTCACATGGCTCCGGGCGGTCACATGGCTCCGAGGGGTCACATGCCTACCTGCTCTGCGCCTCGCTCCTCTATGTGTTCGACTCATTTTATATTCTCGTAAGTTAAAGGAAAACTGTGAGATCTTAGTCTTCCAGAAGGATGTGCGATGTATCCCATCCCCCATCCCATCTATAAGGACTATGCTCCCCGAGAGATGACGGACCTTCTCTTACTCTGACAGCAGAAGCCACAGCCATCTTTGTTCTCCGCTGAGATGTAAGAGGTCACTACAACAGGATTAACCTCAGTAACCTCTCCAGATTTAGCTGTATTTTATTGCTCTCCGTTCCTCTGTCTTCCAGCGCGTCTTCATCAGGACCATCGTCTCTACAGCATCACATGACATCGTGGAAATGGTGAAAAACTGCTATAATGAGGAGGATGATGGGAATAACACTACTTAATCACTGAATCATCCCGTCCCGGAGACTTAACAATTCCCTCCATGTCAATACCTTATCAGTCTCCTTCCCCCAGTTCTCAGACGCTGCTTTCTGCTGAAAACCTGTATGTCAGCTTTTCTCTCTGTCTCCCACCTCCCTTCTGAGACACCTGGTGTAAACAGTGTCCTGGCCTGCTGTATCTGCTCTCTGTGATGCCTGGAAGGTTAATCCAAGGTCAAGTTACTTGTGACCACCCTGTGATTAATCCTTCTGGCATCACAGAGTGCAGAGACAGCCGGCCAGGACACTGTTTGTCAGAAGGAAGGGGGGAGGTGAGGGAGAGAAAAGATCACACACTGTATTCTGTGTTTTCAGCAGAAAGCAGCAGTTCAGAACTGGGGGAAGGAGACTGAAATGTATGGAGGGAAGTGTTTAGTCTCCAACAGGGGGGGATGATTCAGCCTGTATTTTACCTGAGCAGGATACCCCTTTAATACTTACCAGGCAACAGATAAAGAATACTGTGTATTGTTATATAAAATGCTGCGCTAAGTTACAGGCGGAAGAGAGAGAGCCTGTAACCGAGAGAGAGAGCGAGCGCCTGTAACCGAGAGAGAGAGCGAGCGCCTGTAACCGAGAGAGAGAGCGAGCGCCTGTAACCGAGAGAGAGAGCGCCTGTAACCGAGAGAGAGAGCGAGCGTCTGTAACCGAGAGAGAGAGCGAGCGTCTGTAACCGAGAGAGAGAGCGAGCGCCTGTAACCGAGAGAGAGAGCGCCTGTAACCGAGAGAGAGAGAGAGAGCGCCTGTAACCGAGAGAGAGAGAGCGAGCGCCTGTAACCGAGAGAGAGAGCGAGCGTCTGTAACCGAGAGCGAGCGCCTGTAACCGAGAGCGAGCGCCTGTAACCGAGAGAGAGAGCGCCTGTAACCGAGAGAGAGAGCGAGCGTCTGTAACCGAGAGAGAGAGCGAGCGTCTGTAACCGAGAGAGAGAGCGAGCGCCTGTAACCGAGAGAGAGAGCGAGCGCCTGTAACCGAGAGAGAGAGCGCCTGTAACCGAGAGAGAGCGAGCGCCTGTAACCGAGAGAGAGAGCGAGCGTCTGTAACCGAGAGCGAGCGCCTGTAACCGAGAGAGAGCGAGCGCCTGTAACCGAGAGAGAGCGAGCGCCTGTAACCGAGAGAGAGAGCGAGCGCCTGTAACCGAGAGAGAGAGCGCCTGTAACCGAGAGAGAGAGCGAGCGTCTGTAACCGAGAGAGAGAGCGAGCGCCTGTAACCAAGAGAGAGAGCGCCTGTAACCGAGAGAGAGAGAGAGAGCGAGCGCCTGTAACCGAGAGAGAGAGCGAGCGTCTGTAACCGAGAGCGAGCGCCTGTAACCGAGAGAGAGCGAGCGCCTGTAACCGAGAGAGAGCGAGCGCCTGTAACCGAGAGAGAGAGCGAGCGCCTGTAACCGAGAGAGAGAGCGCCTGTAACCGAGAGAGAGAGAGCGAGCGCCTGTAACCGAGAGAGAGAGCGAGCGTCTGTAGCCGAGAGCGAGCGCCTGTAACCGAGAGAGAGAGCGAGCGCCTGTAACCGAGAGAGAGAGCGCCTGTAACCGAGAGAGAGAGCGAGCGTCTGTAACCGAGAGAGAGAGCGAGCGCCTGTAACCAAGAGAGAGAGCGCCTGTAACCGAGAGAGAGAGAGAGAGCGAGCGCCTGTAACCGAGAGAGAGAGCGAGCGTCTGTAACCGAGAGCGAGCGCCTGTAACCGAGAGAGAGCGAGCGCCTGTAACCGAGAGAGAGCGAGCGCCTGTAACCGAGAGAGAGAGAGAGCGCCTGTAACCGAGAGAGAGAGCGAGCGCCTGTAACCGAGAGAGAGCGAGCGTCTGTAACCGAGAGCGAGCGCCTGTAACCGAGAGAGAGAGCGCCTGTAACCGAGAGAGAGAGAGCGAGCGCCTGTAACCGAGAGAGAGAGCGCCTGTAACCGAGAGAGAGAGAGCGAGCGCCTGTAACCGAGAGAGAGAGCGAGCGTCTGTAACCGAGAGCGAGCGCCTGTAACCGAGAGAGAGAGCGCCTGTAACCGAGAGAGCGAGCGTCTGTAACCGAGAGCGAGCGCCTGTAACCGAGAGCGAGCGCCTGTAACCGAGAGAGAGAGCGCCTGTAACCGAGAGAGAGAGAGCGAGCGCCTGTAACCGAGAGAGAGAGCGAGCGTCTGTAACCGAGAGCGAGCATCTGTAACCGAGAGCGAGCGCCTGTAACCGAGAGAGAGCGAGCGCCTGTAACCGAGAGAGAGCGAGCGCCTGTAACCGAGAGAGAGAGCGCCTGTAACCGAGAGAGAGAGCGAGCGTCTGTAACCGAGAGAGAGAGCGAGCATCTGTAACCGAGAGCGAGCGCCTGTAACCGAGAGAGAGAGCGCCTGTAACCGAGAGAGAGAGCGCCTGTAACCGAGAGCGAGCGCCTGTAACCGAGAGCGAGCGCCTGTAACCGAGAGCGAGCGCCTGTAACCGAGAGAGAGCGAGCGCCTGTAACCGAGAGAGAGCGAGCGCCTGTAACCGAGAGAGAGAGCGAGCGCCTGTAACCGAGAGAGAGAGCGAGCGCCTGTAACCGAGAGAGAGAGCGAGCGCCTGTAACCGAGAGAGAGCGAGCGCCTGTAAATGTGACTTATGTATATAGAACTGACAGCTGATACGATGGCTACAACCCTACATAGAGACAACCTGCACTAGGCGAGACAACGGGACCCCTGTCCTATGGGAGATATAAAGGGGAACTCCTCTCTGTGTCCTATGGGAGATATAAAGGGGAACTCCTCTCTGTGTCCTATGGGAGATATAAAGGGGAACTCCTCTCTGTGTCCTATGGGAGATATAAAGGGGAACTCCTCAGTGTTCTATGGGAGATATAAAGGGGAACTCCTCTCTGTGTCCTATGGGAGATATAAAGGGGAACTCCTCTCTGTGTCCTATGGGAGATATAAAGGGGAACTCCTCTCTGTGTCCTATGGGAGATATAAAGGGGAACTCCTCAGTGTTCTATGGGAGATATAAAGGGGAACTCCTCTCTGTGTCCTATGGGAGATATAAAGGGGAACTCCTCAGTGTCCTATGGGAGATATAAAGGGGAACTCCTCTGTGTCCTATGGGAGATATAAAGGGGAACTCCTCTGTGTTCTATGGGAGATATAAAGGGGAACTCCTCAGTGTCCTATGGGAGATATAAAGGGGAACTCCTCTGTGTTCTATGGGAGATATAAAGGGGAACTCCTCTGTGTCCTATGGGAGATATAAAGGGGAACTCCTCTCTGTGTCCTATGGGAGATATAAAGGGGAACTCCTCTCTGTGTCCTATGGGAGATATAAAGGGGAACTCCTCTCTGTGTCCTATGGGAGATATAAAGGGGAACTCCTCAGTGTTCTATGGGAGATATAAAGGGGAACTCCTCTCTGTGTCCTATGGGAGATATAAAGGGGAACTCCTCTCTGTGTCCTATGGGAGATATAAAGGGGAACTCCTCAGTGTCCTATGGGAGATATAAAGGGGAACTCCTGGTTTATTTTGTTAGATGTATTTTTTATTTCTATAACCAGATGAGGAGTTTAGTTTTGGACGTGTGACGGGGTCGGACGATATCGCGGCTCCTACCCGGCAATTGATTTATTTTATAATGACTAATAACGGCCATTACGGGGCTTCTCAGCCGCCATCTTATCACTGTCAGATATCACAAATGCTTTTATTTAGTAAAATGTCTTATGGTGCATGTACACAGACAGATTATCTGATTATTGAAGCCAAAGCCAGGAAGAGACTATAACCAGGGAACAGGTCAGAAAGGAAAGACTGAGATTTCTCCTCTTCTCTGGTCCATTCTGTCAGATAACTCTCTGTGTGAAGGCAGCCTTCCTCTTTCTGCTGTGCCCTGTGTTCTCTTATAATTGTTGACAATTTGTGGCCTCGGTTACCGACCACCTCTCTCTTCTGGCCTGTGATATCATGCTGTGGCCTCGGTTACCGACCACCTCTCTCTTCTGGCCTGTGATATCATGCTGTGGCCTCGGTTACCGACCACCACTCTCTTCTGGCCTGTGATGTCATGCTATGGCCTCGGTTACCGACCACCTCTCTCTTCTGGCCTGTGATAT